>CM041214.1:17665678-17865726 GCA_023065735.1 Coffea humblotiana
ATTTAGGGGTTCTAAGTGATATTGTGTAATAGTTGATGGTTATTTGCTCAGGCGCTCAAGGGGACCTTCAAGAGGAACTCGAAGCGGACGCCTAAACATTTGTTATGCGCTTACTCACTTATTTTGAATTGGTGAGTGTTCCATATAGGAGTACGTAAGTTGCATAACTTTACGACATGCTTACTCCATGGTCATTATGTGTTAACTGTTAAGTGCTACCGTTAATTGCTCCTATGAACTTTTTCACTATTTTAAGGCGAATGTGTACTTTATCACATTCGGTCTATTAAAATGATAAATGTCTACCGATTAACCATGAATTACTACCGTTTACCGACTACCATTACCGTTAACCGTTAACCGTTACCGTTTACCGATTTACTTGACTACTTGATTACGTGATTATCTGCCTACTTGACTACATGACTAATTGATTGCTTGATTATGGTGAATTCTATGTTCATATGAAATTACCGCATATTGCTTATGTGCTTAAGTGCAAATGTTGCATATAATTGCTCTTATGAAATTGTCGTCATTTTAAGGCGAGTGTGTACTTTATCTCTCTCGACCTACTAAAATGACGAATTTTCTTACCGTTTACCGTTTATCAATTTGCTTGATTACTTGTGCATGTTGTAAGCTCTAAACTGAACTGGGTCCTGCCCTTGGTTACTAACTTACTCGAGCCAGGACTGGACTCGGTCGGGTAGGTTGGAACCCTGGGACACCGTTTCGGTATAGTCGAGTATTACCACTGGAGGGATAAGGTGATAGTCAGACAACCGAGGGGATCACTGGAGTTATAAGGTGAAGTTGACTGAAATGGTTCCACTGGAACACCGTATCCTTCAATGTGTGTTTATTTTTGCATATTGATGACTGTATCATGCTAATGTGCTAAGATGAAATCTTGAACCATGCTTGTATTATGTTCAAATTACTCGTACAATGATAACTATTCCATGTTAATGTACCAATATGCAATCTGGAACTATACATGTGGTATGTTCAAATTACCTGATTTATTAGAACTGCTAGAGTGTCTTGGAACCTCACTGGGCTGTATAGCTCATTTCACGTTTTTGTTCTCCTTAACAGGGTTCGAGACCAAGAGTGCTTGTGAATAGTACTAGAATGTTCTCTTTTGAAGATTTTAAGTTGTATTATAACGGATGGTTGTAGCACATACTTTTTTGGATTGTATTAAGTTTGAAAGCTAAGTACTTGTAAGCGTGAAAAATTTTGGAGTACGTTAATTATATATTGAAGTTATTTGATGTATTTCGAGCTTTTGAATTGTGGATTGTAGTGAGTCCTGGCGAGAGTTGGGCAGGCGTCCCGCGGATACCCTTTGGTTTGGCCTTAGAGAGAAGTGGGGGCGTCACAGAAGTGCTAATAGTATATTAGAGGAACATAAGCTAGTAATTAGAGGCTAAGAGGAAGAAAGAGATAAGATTGGAACTTGATCACGACACTTGTCATCGATCCAAGACTTCTCGACCAAGACTTTTCATAGTAGTTATCTTACAAATTCAACTACTTTTCCTTCCATTTTTCTCCCACCTTGGCCGAACCTCTAGAGAGGACAAAGAGAGAAGATAACTTCCATTTCTATCTTGATATTTGCTTGATTTGGGGAGAAAATCAACAAGAACCCCTAATCTAATCCGAAGAAAGGTGCAACATGTGAGGAGGTGGGCTTGTGGTGAAGTGATTTGAGAAAGAAAGCTCTTGTTTTGCACTTTCCTGTTGGGGTTTGAAGGTATCGTGCTAAAAAATTTCCCTTCTCTCTCTTATCTTGTATTTTAATGGATATATGACTTGATTATGAAAGTTTTGTGGAAGATTTCATGGTTTTGTGAAGTTGGTTGAATTTCCAGCATTGATTTGTATATTTCCAGCCTTGAGATGAGAATTTCTAGCTTTGATATGAATTTATGAGCTTTGATATGAGAATTTCTAGTTTGGATATGCAACTTTTAGTTTCGCTATATGATTTTCCAGCTCTAGTTTGCAATTTCTAGCTTTAGGGTTCAAATTTCCAACCTTGATATAGTTGTTCATGCGCTATGTATATGTCAAATTTGGTTATCTTTTATGGCCTAGAACATGTACCACTTGTCCCCTATAACAGGTGGCCTTGATTGAGATTGATTTGGCCATGAAATTAGGATTGGAATTTGAAGGGTAATCTTGAAGAAATTAGGGGAGATGCTGCTGGTTTTTCTCTCTTATCGCTTAAATGAGTGAGAGTAAGGGTTGAGGTGTGAATTTTAGGATGGTTTGGGACTCACCTTGCTTAAAATTGCTTGAAATCCACCTTGGTTGTGACATATAAGCTAAATTTTTGCCAAAACCCAGCATTTTATAAGGAGGGAAATAATGGTTACTTCAAGCATATTTTTTAGTAGCTTGTATCCGGATTTAAACTTGAAAACTTTAATCGCTTTTCTAGCAAAGTCGTGTGCATACCTCACATATGTTTTGCTAAGTCTCATGGATTACATTTACATGAATTTTCCTTTGATATTGATAAGAAAAATTTGTGCATTTTAAAACCCCAGTTTGATTGCATCTTACTATACGATATTTACTTGCAGATTTCGAGAGTGACTAGGGTGTAAGGTTTGAGTTTGACATTAATAAGTTGTGAACCATTAGTGAGTGTTTCACTTGTATGTTGTGACTTGTTCCTTGATTAAAGTGAAATCCTGCTTGCTTATGCTCGTTTGTCTTGAATTTAGTAGGGTGAGTATGTACCTTATCACACTTGCTCGAACTTGACATTGTTTACATATGAAATGATATACGTGTGCTTGACTTGAACGTCAGTTGGGTATGTTGTTCCATCGCTATATAATATGCGTGGGATTCCAAACCCTATTAACTAGTTGGTCAAATCGAGTCAGCGAGGGTTTGGTCGAGGTGACCGATGAACTATGGGTCATGTGTCTTGTTGAATGACTCTAGTATACTCGAGTATTACCCCCTTGTTACCTGATTGGCGTACAGGCCCAGTAAAGGGGGATGATCGGTGGACAGAGACTGGCATGAAGTGATGATTTACTGGATCTTGATAGTGTATTCGAAGGTTGACGGATGGTCAATGATTGCGAGACAAGCGGCCAGTGCGAGAGAAATGTATCTTTCCACTTGAAAGTGCTACTTGTTCCTTACTTGCCTGTTCTTGATTTCCTTAGTTACCGTTTTTTTACTTGCTCTGAGATTGCTACTTGGTTTGCATGATAATTGGAACCTCACTAAGTTTTAATTCATCCCATTAGTTTGTTTTCCTTACAGGGGGCAAATGCAAGGACATGTGATTGGGATAGGCTAGATTCATGTCTAGATCTCTCGACTAGTGTAATTGTAATAGCACTAGTGCTCATCTAGGGTTAAAGAACTCAGTTATAACATAAATCTTTTGTTACATTTTGGGTCTAATATGGATATTCGAAGTAATCACATGTGTACATATATATATCAAGTTTGAAAACTGTTGCTCCACTGATTCGTGTTTTTGTTAGGTATGAGTGAGTCTTGATGAGAGTTAGGCAGACGATCCGTTAAACTCTGGGATACACCCTAGGAGGAGTTTGGATCGTCATAGGTGGTATCAGAGTCTAGACTTGAATTGGCCTGAGCAGCTTGAGTGAGTATAGTTGTGACGGCTTAAGTGCTAACGTTAAGTGTGAAAAATTTAAAGTACTAGGTGGTGAATCTTACCTCGTTTGCTTCTTATTGTCTTGATGCTTGGTTGTACTGTAGGTAATGGAGGGAGCCAGTCGAAACGAGCATTCTGAATGGCCTCGTTGAGTTCTTAGCTACCAAGAACGTCCAGGAGGGACTATTTTTCGTTGGACTTCGAGGTGTAGGGTCAGGCATTGTGATTGTTGGTAAACTTACTCGTATCCCAATAGGGTGGTCCTCGCCATAGTGGACTAGAGGAGAAGGTTGCCTAATGCCAATCATAGGGCCCAAACTGAGATCAAGCGCCTGAAGGCAATGTTAAGAGAACCAGGTGCTAGAATTCATAAGCTTAAGACCTCTATTCTCGACGAACAAGAGAGGACTAATACCTTTCGAGAACAAGTGCAAGAGGCTAAAGACCGTCTTTTCGGGTTGTGAGAGACATGAGAGATCGAACTGAGCATATTAGAGTTGAGTGTGAATTGTTTGTTGATGAGGTAGGACAAAGGAACGTGGCCGAGGAGGTCAAGGGAATGCAGTTCCTAACGAGTCTGAGGAGGAGCCTAAGGAAAAGCAAGTAGCACCTGAGGAAGAAACAAAATCGACTGGTTCGGTGATGAACTAAGCTAGGGACCTAGAACCTTGAGGCTATTGGATGGGAAGTAGGGTGATTGAGATCACATGTTGTTTTCTTGTCCTGCCCCTGCATGTACTTTTGTCATTGACATGATGAGGCTGATATTTATAGCTTTTGTGTACTTTGGATTTTGCTATGTATACTTGACTTTATTTGGTTGACATGTATAGTATTTTGTAACTTGGTATTTAACTTTGTTATGATATATATAGTGAGTTTTATTTTAAGTGTGTTTCATTATCCTGACTTCATGATTTGGAAATGCTTTTACTGAACTCTATAGCCACTTTATTTTTGCTTATGTATATATAGTCTACTTTTAAAATGGGTATTAAAGATAGATGAAGTCGAAGACATGGGACTAGTCAGGGACGTGGGGTTAGACAAGTATAAGAACCAAGGGAAGAAAGAGACGAGGTGGTTGAACAACAACGTGAGCCAAGAGCCAAAGTAGGGAATCAAGTAGCAATGGCAATAAACCAAATGACTAATATTTTAGCACGGTTGGTAGAGCAGTAGGGTCAAACCCTTGTTAAGCAGCCTAGGGACCCTGAGATAGGAAAAGATAGGGCCCTAAAGCATTTTCAAAAGTTCTCTCCTCCTAAATTTTTTGGAGGGCCAAATTTGAAGGTGGTCGAGAATTGGTTGGAACTGATTAATATATTTGCAACTTTGAACTATACGGAGGAAAGGCAAGTGATTTTTACTGTATTTTAATTTAAATAACCAGTTTGAGCTTGGTGGAACGTGATTAGGGCTACGTGGGAAAGAGAACAGACGGCGTGGACTTGATTAAACTTTGTACGGGAGTTTAATGAGAAATATCTCCCACCCTTAGCCTAAGAGAAGAGGAAGAATGATTTTATCAGGCTACGTTAAGGAGCCTTAAGTGTGTTCGAGTATGAAACTCAATTCACTAAGTTGTCCAAATTTGCTGCTGAATTGGTAGCTACGGAGCAGATGAGAGTGAGACGGTTTGTACAGGGGTTGAATGTAAAATTTCAAGAGGTTTTGGTGACGGCTCAAATCAATACATTCACAGAAGTTCTTGAGAAAACCTTGAGGGTTGAGAATACAAGGGCGCAAGTGAAGGTTTTTCATGCAAGAAAGAGGGATGCGCCTAGTAGTGGCCAAGGGCAAGGGCAAGATGATTGCAATATGCTGCCCTAAGTTGGGACGAGGGCTTGGTGGTGTGAGATTTCTGG
This sequence comes from Coffea humblotiana, assembly GCA_023065735.1. Classification (NCBI taxonomy): domain Eukaryota; kingdom Viridiplantae; phylum Streptophyta; class Magnoliopsida; order Gentianales; family Rubiaceae; genus Coffea; species Coffea humblotiana. Next base: position 17,671,214 of record CM041214.1, read on the forward strand.
GGACACCCAGGGAAAATTCTTTGAGAGGAGCCCTAGGTGAAAGATGACGACAAGTAGGCGCCTCACAAAGAGACAAAGTGTCGACTTCTCGTATAACCTGTGGATACTGTAGGAAGCCAAATTACTCCGAAAACGAGTGCTAGCGAAAGGCACAGAAATGCTTGCGTTGCGGGAGTACTGAATATCGAATTGCTAACTATTCACACTTAGATGGAGGTGATACTTCGCGATCAGACAGGTCGAACCCTAGGCAGACCAATGTAGGAGGAAATAGGTCGAGAGTGTACCCTAGATCAACACCAAGTGTCTAACCTATCTGAGGTGGTAGAAGGTACGATCCCTGTATTCCATCGTCTGGTTAAGATTTTAATAGATCTTGGTGCTACTCATTCTTTTGTGAATTCTAATTTTATGTGTGCCATTGATGTGAAAGTTGAGAAACTACCGTATGACTTAGAAGTGAGAACACCTACAGGTGATCAATATTTGCTCGCTAATGAGGTGTATAGAAATTGTAAGATTTGTTTTGATGAACAGAAATTAGTAGTAGATCTCATAAATCTAACCATCAAGGGGTACGGCGTCATTGTAGGAATAGATTGATTGGCCCGTTATCATGTTCGGTTAGATTGCAAAACAAAAGTGGTTGAGTTTTGTGTACTGAGTGAAGTGACCTTAAAGCTAGATGTGAGAAATAACTTAGTTTCATCTATCCTTATTTCAGGAATTCAGGTTAGGAAATTATTGAGTAAGAGGGCACAAGAGTATCTAACTTTTCTAATCAACACCCCAGGAGATAAGATTAAATTAAAGAATATGCTAGGGATAAATGAGTATCCAGATATTTTTTCCTGATAAATTAGTGTCATTGCCTCCCGAGATAGAGATAGAATTTAAGATTGATCTGACACCTGTAACCACACGCATCTTGAAAACTCCTTATCAGATGGTACTTATCGAGTTTAAGGAGTTGAAACTGTAATTGCAAGATTTGGTAGAACGAGAATTTATACAGAAAAGTGAATTACCTTAAGGTGTTCTAGTGCTCTTTGTTAAGAAGAAAGATGGGGATTTGCGATTGTACATTGATTATCAAGGTTTAAATGCAATGACCATTAAGAATAAATATCATTTACCCCACATTGACGAGTTATTTGACCAATTGCAAGGGGTTGTAGTGTTCTCTAAGTTGGATTTTAAATAAGGATATTATCAATTAAGAATTAAGAAGTAGGATGTGCCAAACACCACTTTTAACACTCGATATGGGTATTATAAGTTTGCGGTGATATCTTTTGGATTAACTAATGCCCCGGCAGTATTCATGGATCTGATGTATTGGGTGTTGAAACCCTATTTGGACCAATGTATCGTGATATTCATTGATGATATCTTGATTTATTCAAAAACTAAGAAGGAGCATGAGCGATATTTGAAAATGGTATTGCAAAACCTAAGAGAGTATCAACTGTTCGTCAAATTTAGCAAATATGAGTTCTGACTAGAGAAAATATTATTTCTTGGCCATATAATTTCAAAAGACGGACTCACTGTGGATCTAATTAAAATGGAAACTGTTACCAAATGAAAACAATCAGAAATCCTACTGAGATTCGTAGTTTTTTGGGTCTAGTGGAGTATTATCATTGATTTATAAAAAAATTTCTCAAGAATTGCACGGCTTCTAACAGATTTGACAAAAAATTAGGGTAAATTTATTCGGAACACTAAATGTGAAACTACTATCCAAGGGTCGAAGAAGAGATTAACCATGGCGCCAGTGTTAGTTCTGTCAAATGGGAAGGATATTTATATGATATATATAGATGTTTCGAGAGAAGATTTGGTGTGTGTCTTAATGCAAATTAGGAATGTAATTATCTATACCTCTCGGAAGTTGAAACCTCATGAACAATATTATCCAACTTATGATTTAGAACTCGCAGCCGTTGTGTTTGTTTTGAAAAAATGACGGTATTATTTGTATAGGGTGATTTTTGAGGTATACACAGATTATAAAAGTTTTAAGTATTTGTTTTTCCAAAAAGAATTAAACTTGAGGCAACATCGGTAGATAGAGTTTTTAGAAGATTATGAATGTGCCATTAATTACCATCTTGGAAAGACCAACATAGTAGCAGATCCCTTAAGTCGAAAGGCTCAATTAGCAGAGTTAATGATAAAAAGAATGGAACTTGTTAGGATGTTACTGAATGGAATCTGCACCTCGAACGACAGAAAGTTATCTTTGAAAATATTATGGTGAAATCGACATTATTAGACCATATTAAAAAGGTTCAAAAGAAAGAACTAATGTTGTAAAGGTGGCTAGAGAAGGTACAACAATGGCACTACCTGATTTCAATCTGAATTTTTATGGAATCTTAAGATTATAGAAACGAATTGTGGTGCCAAGGGATGAAAAATTAAAAAGAAAAATCTTAGAGGAGGCTTATCGATCTAGGTATACGGTGCATCCTGATAGTGGCAAGATGTACCAAGATCTCAAAAGACTATATTGGTGGGATAACATGAAATCAGAGATTGCCCAATTTGTTCAAAAATATCTTACTTGCCAGCAAGTAAAGATCGAGCATAAAAAATCATCGAGATTGCTACAGCCTCTAGAAATACCTAGTGGAAGTGAAAAAATATTACGATGAATTTTGTGTCAGATTTGCCACGAATTCCAGGAAGTCTTGACATGGTTTGTGTGATAGTCGATTGACTAAGTCAGTACAGTTTTTGCCAGTTAATATGAATTATTTTTTTGGAGAAACTTGCCAAACTCTATGTGGATAAGGTTGTGAGATTACACAAGATACCATTGAGTATAGTGTTCGATAGAGATTCTCGATTTATATCCCGATTATGGCAAAAGTTATATGAGGCTTTAGGGACTAAACTAAATTTTAGTACAGTCTATCATCCTCAAACAGATGGAGAGTCGGAGAGAACCATTCAAACCTTTGAGAATATGCTAAAATCAAGTATCATGGATTTTGCAGGAAGTTGAGGCTAATATATGATATTGGTTGAGTTTGCTTATAACAACAGTTATCATGCTTCTATCCAAATGGCACCATATGAGGCATTTTATGGACGCAAGTGTCGTTCACCGATTCACTAGGATGAAGTAGAGGAGAGAAAAGTTTTGGATCCGACAACAATACCATGAGTTGAGGAAGCATATGAAAAGGTAAAGGTAATTCATCAGAAACTTCAAACAGCCCAAATTAGACAAAAAAACTATGCCAACAATCAGAGAAAAATTTGAAGTTTGAAGTTAAAGATAAAGTCTTTCTTAAAGTCACTCCACTGAAAGGAAGGATTAAGACGAGAAAAAAGAAAGAAGTTACAATCAAGATACATAAGTCCCTTTAATATACTCCAATGGATAGGAAAAGTGGCAAATCGATTAGAATTACGAACAAGATTATCCCGAATTCACGATGTCTTTCACGTGTCCTTACTTAAGAAATATCACTCAGATCCGACTCATATACTTCAGCCAGAGAATATTGAAATTGACGAGTTTCTAACCAATGAGGAGCGACCTATTCGACCTCTAGATCGGAAGGTGAAAGGCTTGAGGAACAAGTAAATTTCCCTGGTTAAGGTTCTGTTGAAACATCATGAGGTAGAACAGTCAACTTGGGAGTTAGAGGCGGGCATGCAAGAGAAATATCCTGAATTATTTGTGAGTAAAGGTATGAATTTCGAAATTGAAATCCTTTAAGGGGGAGAGAGTGTGAGGACTTGAAAATTATTTTATATTCTTCTTATAATTTTCCTTATTTTTGAATAACTTAATTTATATTTTCTTTTAAACTAATTTACTTGCCTTAATTTCTTACATACATTAACGATTGAATCAAGAGTTTTAGCTTTTCTTTTATAATTTGGTGCATGTTAAGTTTCGTAGTGCATTGTGCTAGTGTGACCAACTAGCAAGATGTGTAATAAATTTGGTGGACAAGAGCGAGTGTTACGTAAGAGGGATTATATGATTAGAAGTGTTAAGAGTGTATTAGAGAAACATAAGCTAGTAATTAGAGGCTAAGAGCGATAAAGAGATAAGATTGGAACTTGATCATGACACTTGTCATCAATCCAAGGCTTCTTGACCAAGACTTTTCTTAGTAGTTATCTTACAAACTCAACTACTTTTCCTTCCATTTTTCTCCCTCCTTGGCCGAACCTCTAGAGAGGAAAAAGGGAGAAGATAACTCCAATTTCTATCTTGATCTTTGCTTGATTTGGAGAGAAAATCAACAAAAACCCCTAATTTAATCCGAAGAAAGGTACAACAAGTGAGGAGGTGGGCTTGTGGTGAAGTGATTTGGGAAAGAAAGCTCTTGTTTTTGCATTTTCCAGTTGGGGATTGAAGGTATTATGCTAAAAAACTTCCCTTCTCTCTCTTATCTTGTATTTTAATGGATGTATGACCTTATTATGGAAGTTTTGTGGAAGATTTCATGGTTTTGTGAAATTGGTTGAATTTCTAGCTTTGATTTGTATATTTCCAACATTGAAATGAGAATTTCTAACTTTGATATGAACTTGTCAGCTTTGATACAAGAATTTCTAGTTTGGATATGCACTTTTAGTTTCGCTATATGATTTTCTAAGTTTAGTTTGCAATTTCCAACTTTAGGGTTCAAATTTCTAGCCTTGATATAGTTGTTTATGTGCTATGTAAATGTCAAATTTGGTTAGCTTTTGTGGCCTGGAACATGTACCACTTGTCCTCTATAACATGTGGTTTTGATCGAGATTGATTTGCCATGAAATTAGGATTGAAATTTGGAGGGTAATCTTGAAAAATGAGGGTTGAGGTGTGAATTTAGGATTGGTTGGACTCACCTTACTTAAAGTTGCTTGAATCTATCTTGGTTGCGACATATAAATTGGATTTTTGTCAAAACCATGCATTTTACAAGAAGTGAAGTGATGGTTACTTCAATCATATTTTCTAATAGCTGGTATCCAGATTTAAACTTGAAAACTTTAATCGTTTTTTTTCCAAAGTCGTGCGCATACCTCACATATGTTTTGCTAAGCCTCATGGGTTACATTTACATGAATTTTTCTTTGATATTAACAAGAAAAAGTTGTGCATTTTTGTAAGGATCGAAAACAACCTAAGAGGGGGTGAATTAGGTTATTTAAAAACTAATCAAATTATGAGACACTTTTTTACTCAATATGAAATTTGCCCTATTTTCTAGATGACCACTCAATAAAACAATTAATAAGAGAGTAAGATTGCTTGAGAGTATAAGAGATAAGCAATTAGGGTTCACAAGATAGTAAGTAATAAAGAAAGAATGGCAAACCAATTTTACTTCCAAACTCCTCTTGAGTTTGAATATCACTTTATAGAACAAGTTTTTTCAAGTTGATTAAATACAACCAATTTTTGTGTACAAAGGAAAGATCACTTCCTCCTTGCCCTAAGTCACACTTAGTCAAGATAGGAAGTTTTACTATCACTCAAGATAACCCTCACAAAGTTACACTATTGAAGTATTTTTCTCACACAAGAAAAGGTTACACAAATTTCACACAACTAAGAGTATAAATCTTCTTTGTAGAGTATTTTCTTACTAAAACTACTCTTTGTGACGCCCCCACTTCTCCCTAAGGCGAACCAAAGGGTATCCGCGGGACGCCTGCCCAACTTTCGCCAGGATTCAAATGCAAATCGATTCAAGCTTAACTATAAATAATCAATAATACAAGTCGCTTCCATAACTAATATTCAATAGTGCACCATGAGTACAAAATGCATCAATCATTCAAATCTTACATTAGATTTCCAAAAGTTACATCAACCCAAATTACAATAATCCAGAGTCTAACCAGGTACATTAAAAACCTTAATACAAAAGTACATTCAAAAGGGGTTTCTCCGAGTTTACTTCGATCCATTCCTGTTAAGGAAAACAAATCTACAGGGTGAGCAAAACGCTCGTGAGATCAAGAAACACACATGCAAACACGCAATCCAAATAGCCACAAATTACATAGTAAGTAAAGCTATAAGTTCGAATAATTCACATTTCAAAAAAATAAACAGAAACAATTCAAGGATACTGTAGCTCTCAGGAGCTAAATTCCACGTAGTCGAGTCGGAGTCTTGATCACATCTCATGTTGACACTCCGTCAACCACATAAGTATCAAATCCATAGATACACCACTTTTCTTCAAATCCCATCACCATTACATCCCCTTACCGGGCCCGCTCATCAAAATTTTTGATAATACTCGAGTATATCATGGCAAAACTGCACGAGTAATGCCGAGCAAGATCTCTCAAATAGATCATGCCCTACGAATATCTCATGGTTTGCTAAGCTTATCGACCAAGCCCATGCTGGCTCGATTCACAAAGCTAGCCAACGAGTTTGGGCGTCCCCCGAATACGAATATAAGTCGATGAGCAACGCTCAAATCGACGATTCCAAATAGGAATCACAAATACGAATTACATGTACGAATCACAAATACGAATCACATCCACATTACTATGTACAAATCGAATATGAATTCACATAGCAAAATACGAATATAATTTCGTTTGAAAGAGAACGAGTGCGGTAAACTACACACTCGTCCCAAAATTTCAAATTCACATAACGGATAAGGAACAATTAACCACTTAGCAACAAATTCAAGCACTTAACACTCACCAATCGAAACAAGAGAGTGAGTGCGTAAATAAGCCTTTAGGTGTTCCCCTCGAGATTCTCGTGAAGGTCTCCTTGAGCACCTGGGCAAACAATAGTTATCTATTACACACCATCACTAAAAATCCTTTCTTATCAAGAGAGGGATTGTACACTTATACAATCTAGAAAATACCATGGAATGAAGTTTTACTAACTCAAAATTCAAGGTTCAAAAGTAGTGTTTATTAATACAAGAAAAAACTGCTTTACTTCATGAAGACAAGTCCAAAATGGTCAATTAGTATTGAAGGATAGGGAAGAGTCTCAAAAACTCAATTCCCGTCAAGTTTGAAAATTTCAGATTTAAGGTTCGATCTTTGAAAAATCGTATCTCACTCATTACAAGTCCAAAATTGGAAAATTTTATATCGTTGTAAACTTCTTCCAAAGTACTAAAGGTCCCTAGAAGACACTTTTCCATGATTCCAATTGAAAGATATTCAAAATTTGGCTCAAAGTGGCTGTTCTAAGTTCGCAAGGCAGTTTTGAGGTTGGTTTTCGCCAACTTTGAAAAATCGGAAAAAATCACAGAATTTGATCTAGCCTTTGAATTTTGGAACTCAATTAGAGTTGCAAGCAAGGTTTAAAATCCAATAAACGGAACAAGAATTGGAGTTTTGAGCACCAAGATATAGCAGCTCAAAGTTGGTGAAAAATGAGGTTCACTGGACAAATTTCCAGATTTAAAGCTGGAATTTTGTGACTCTAGTTGGGCATTGAAACAGACTTGGAATGGCACCAAATTTGGTAGTATTATACTACCATATGAGGGCTATCCCTCTACCAAATTTCATGGAAACATTCATTTGGGAAGCTAGTGAACAAGTCAATAAAGTTTGCAAAATTTCTAAGGCAATCTGCCTTGCATTTGTGTTTTTCCCTTTTCCAAACATTTGGCCAATGAAAATTCTCAAACATCATCCATTTATGAATACAAGGTCTAAGAAACATCCAAGGTGTAATTTTGTAGGTGATTACCACCAAGACATTCGAATTAACAAGTCCCAAATCGAAGCTAAAGCTTTAACTAGCCAAAAGAGGGTTTTCTACCTCTGAGTCAGATTCAACATTTGGCCACAACTCACTCAATTCAACTCGAAATGGAGTGTGGTCAGTGGCGTTGAAAACTAGATGCATAAGGCTACAATTTCTTAGAAGAAATTGTTTTCAAAATCTATCCACAACTAGGTCATTTTTGAACATTACGTTGCTGCTCAAAACAGAGTTCTCTGTGAAAACGTGGAGCAGGACAGTCAGGTTTAGATGGTTGGTACGGATCACTTGGGTGGAATCAGAACGTACATTTTATACCATTGGAAAGCTAGGAATGTCTAGTTTCCAGTGCTGTAAACGGTACTCAATTTCGACGTCGGATCAAAACGATATGGCCGAAACAAGAACACTGCCAGGGTATAGACGTGAAAATTTTTCAGGTTTACTAGCTTACGAAATTCCAACTTTTGGCCAACCAATTCATGGAAATTTTCAACGAAACTTTCTACATATCTCATACAACATATAAATATCGTAACTAAGCCATTAGATCCACAAAAATTCGCCTTAAAGGTCACGAACATCAAAAGGGCAGAATCGGAAATTTTCTCCATTTCACTACCTTTGATCTTTCTTTCGTAAACTCACTTAGTTCTACCAATTTAAGCACTAACCCAACATGAATATCATTAAAACTCATCAAATCAGCCCAACAAGTCAAAGTGGGAATTCATAGAGCCCACACAACAAATTTCACCATAATCCAAGCTACCCACATGATCAAGTGAACTTATAAGTGCAATAGAACTTCCATAATTCAAGATTTGAGAGGTTGATCATCACTTACTTTCTTAGAGGATCAAGGCAGAAGTTTTGGCCCTCTTGAAGCTCAGAAAAACCGTGGAAAGTGAGCTCCTTTCTTAGCTAGATGTGATCTCCAAGTGATGAGCTAAGTACGGTTAAATTTTGGAGTGATTTGGTGAAGGTTTGGATGAAGAACTTTGGTTGGTTTTCTTCCTCCTTGTGGCCGGCTGTCTTGAGGTGAGAAAATGAGAGTTTCAGCGGTGCACTTGAGGTGAGAAAAGAAGGGTTTTGATCTGGTGTGATGCTTCCATGAGAAGTTAAAATGAGTGGCTAAGAATGCCTCAAAAGTCAACCCTCTCCCCGCGTGCATTCGCGCGTGTTTCGTGCTCGATTCCTCTCGAGTTCGTTTCACTTGTGCACTAAATCTCTAATGTACTTATATTCATACTTATATTATTCACTCTTAATAGTTTAGAAATAATTTCTAAAATCCTCCAATTAGTCGCGCACGCGAAAACGCGAACTTCCGATTTGTGCGCGATAAGGCGAAATCTTTAAGAAATTCTTATAACGATAGTATAACTAACTATCACTTGAGTATTTAAACTTAAAATTAACCACTTTAGGACTAATGTACAAGTTTCCAATTTTCCAAATTCATTGTATTCTCGAATCGATTATTATTTCCAAACGCGCATTCACTATTCACACTTAACGAGTTTTCAAAAATTAAATTTTGAATCGAATCACTTTAAAAATATAACTAAGCTATAAATCCATTTAATTAGGTCTAAAAAGATTAGAAAATAATATTCGGAGTAAACGGGCATTTAAATATTTAAATAAACTCGAAATAGTAATTTAAAACAAGAAATTTTGCGGGTCCTCACATGAATCTAGTATTACTTTCTCAAATCTCCAATAAATTTGCCTCAATTAACTTTTCTTAATCTATTATTGATCATTTTTAATTTTTCCAAGATAATTACACTCTCGAATAGAATACCACCTCGAATACATGTACTCATTATTTCTCACTTAAACAAATCTCCGAAAATTAAATTTGCTAACGGGATATTTAAAAACATAAGGGAGATATTGTTCCATATGAATGGACTTAAAATGGGTGAAATAAATTATTTAGAAAAAACAGGTGAATAAATATGTAAATAAATCAATAATATTCAATAGAAATAAGAAATTTTTCGAGTCCTCACACTCTTGATCTTTCGTATTCTCAATGTACAAAAATCATTTCAAAGTGGTTGATCATGCACTATTTATATGAGACCAAAAAGTGCCCTTATTAATGCTTCCAACAGATAGAAGGCAGTTGAAGAGTCAACTAGCCGTTGGGAGTATCGGACTTCCGGTACTCCCTTTACTTGCGTCCGACAACAGGTAGTGAACTTGAGAAATCTTCTTCAATTCTTTCGGACGTCCGGTGTCTCTGATGCTTGCGTCCGAAAGCAGATGGTGAATTTGAAAAATCTTCTTCAGTTCGTTCGGACGTCCGGTACCACAAATGCTTTGCGTCCGAAATGCTGCACACTATATCGGACGTCCGGTATCGCTGATTCTTGTGTCTGAAAGAAGTCAGTGAGGTAGGGAGAAATTCTTACTTTTTTCGGATGTCCGGTGATAGAGTTCTTCATGCGTCCAACAGCTTTCAACTTCCTTTGTCTTTTTCAATTACACTTGATCTTGAATCAGATTTCCTTCATAACTGAAAGTATTTCTTGAAGAGATATTAGTATCATCCAATTGTTTTGTAAACATCAAAAGTTAGGGACCAAAATTGATATTTTTCCCCCTTTTTGATGATGATAAAACAATGGATGAAAGAAAGAAAAGATTGAGCATAAACATCCCCTTACTCATTGCATCCAAAGTTTTTAAGTATCAGGATAACTCCCCCTCACAATAACTTCCCTCACAATAACCATTTACTCAACACCCATTTCTCCCACTTTTCTCATCATAAGATAAGTTCAACCAATATCAAACATATCAGAAGTGATACCAACCAATATCCAACTAAGTAAGGATTGAGTTTCTCAAGTAAGGAGATGACTTCATGATTAGATGAGGTAGGCTGAGTGTATGATTTTCTAAGATGGATGGAACAAGGTGAAACATACTGAGACTGATCTCTAGGAGGTCTAGGAGTAACAGGAGTTTCATGACGACTTTTGGTTCTAGACTCCAAAACAGCCTCCTTATAACACCAATGATCATCAAAGAACCTAATGCTTTTTCTTTCAAAGTAAGCTTTGAAAAATATGGAGGATGCATTCTCTTTTGGAGATATTCCAGTGAAAGGAATTTTGAAATGTACAAAGATTGGAGTTAAAAATTTTTCATAAGAGAGTTTCCTACGGCTATAATTCCTGATTTTGAGCAAAAATTTGCACATGACAAAACCAAAATCAATTCGAACTTTCTCAACAAAGCAATAAAACAAGTAAAACCCCATTTTGTTGGCATCAGTCCTATGACCATTAGTAGGAACCAATAGGTTTGAAATTATTGTAAAGATGATCAGATTTTAAGGATTGAGATCCTCCAATTTTGCCTCAGCAGGTGTGTTAAAGTGTTTTTGAAAGTAGGTCATCAGTTTTTCAATGTGAAAATGGTGTTAAGCAGTCGTAAACTCTTCATAAGAGAAAATTTATAATTTTACCCTTAAAGCCATTTTCAATTTTTGTCTTTAAAATCATATTGACAATATTAGGAGTTAGTGCAATGTCTACTGAATTGACACGAGAGACAAGTTCTGTGTGAGAACTACCCTTCCTAAGGTTAGCAAAGAACTGATAAAGCATATCAGGATAATATGTGTTGGGCAAGAATAGAATGTGAGACCATTTTTGAAATTCAAAAACTTAAGGATTGGTTCTAGATCAAACTTACAGAATTCAGAGGAAAGAATGGTTCTTTGAGTGATGAAACCCTTCTGTGAAATCCATTCAAACCTCTCTCTGGCATCATCATCAATGAATTTGGGCAATAGGGTTGGCTGTTTCTCAGTTTGATTAGTACGTTTCTCTCTAGCTGGACGTTTTCTTTTTCACTGCGTGTCTCAGTCCCTTGAGGTGATTTTCTGGTAGAAGGCTCAATAGGTTTTTCATTCCTGAGTCTAGTGGTGCGTCCGGTACCAGCAGAGCCACCTCTCAATCGTGCGATAATGAAATGCAGGATGGTTTTGTTGCAGAATGTGATGAAAATGTGAATGATATAGACTAAGATTGCAGTTTAGACTAGAATGTATGTTTGAATCTTCCAAATATGGTGAATTTTGAGTGACTAGAGTTTTTAATGAAAATTGTGATCGGTGGAATGGTTGGCAGTAGGAGGAGGTCCTGAATGCCAATTAATGTGCAAAGGAGTTGGAACAGTAGTAGTGAAGTCAATTTCTTGGAACTTGTTATGAGAAAAGACGAATTTGAAATTTTGAGAGTGGAGGAAAGTGAAGAGGTGCATCCGAAGCAACGGTTGTTTTTGAACTAAATGAAGGAGAAGATTTCTTTATAACAAGTCTCTTTTGAATGTCGGACGGCTAAACGAAATGAAGAGTCCAACAGTACCGTCAGATACAAAATTTTTCTGAAAAATGACTTAGAATACTGTCGGACGTCCGTTCATCTGGTATCGGACGTCCGATAAAGTTTGACCAGAGAATTTTTACAAATTCTTTTCCAAAATGCCCAATTTTGTTTTCAAAAATATAAACTGATCCTGTGGTAGGGTTTTTGTAAGAATATTAACAATTTGATCTTTTGAACAAACATATTGTATACAAATTTCACCCTTTTGGATAAGATCACGAATGAAATGATGCTTTATGTCTATATATTTTGTCCTAAAATGTTGAATGAGATTTTTTTATCAAAATTATGGCACTTGTATTATCACAATACATAGGCAAACAGTCATACACTAATTCAAAATCATTCAAAGTACTTTTCATCCACAACAATTAAGTACAACATGCACTGCCGGTAACATATTCCGCTTCGCCAGTAGACAAGGAGATAGTATTTTGTTTCTTATTAAACCATGACACTAAACAATTACCAAAAAAGTGACATGTACCACTTGTGTTTTTTCTATCTATTCTACATCCATCAAAATCAACATCCAAAAAATCACATAAGCTAAATTCATGACACTTAGAATACCAAAAATCGTAGTTCAAGGTTCCCTTCAAATATCTAAAGATTCTTTTCATAGCAATTAAGTGAGATTCCTTTGGACAAAATTGAAAACGAGCACACAAACAAACAACAAACATAATATCAAGTCTACTTGCGGTTAAATACAGTAAGTTACCAATCATACCTCTATACTTCTACTCATCAATTTTTATACCTTCTTCATCCTTGTCAAACTTGATAGATGTGCACATAGGCATTCCAACTTGTTTTGAATCTTCCATTCCAAATCTTTTGAGGAATTTCTTGGTGTACTTAGTTTGATTGATGAATGTACCTTATTGAATTTGAACCACTTGGAGTCCAAGGAAGAAATTCAACTCTCCCATCATACTCATCTTAAACTCATTTTGCATAATAGTGGAAAAATCCTTGCACAAACACTCATTAGTAGCACCAAAAATAATATCATCAACATATATTTGTACAATTTAAAAATCATTGGAACTTTGTTTAGTGAAAAGAGTGGTATCCACAATTCCCCTTTTGAAACCATTCTTAACCCAAAAATCACTTAAATGTTCATACTATACTCTTGGACCTCGTTTTAATCCATACAAAACTTTTGAAAGCTTAAACACATGATTTGGATATGTCTCATTTTCAAAACCGGGAGGTTGGTCAATATAAATCTCTTGATCAATAAAACTATTTAAGAAAGCACTTTTAACATGCATTTGAAACAATTTAAAATCCTTGAAATATGCAAATGCCAAGAACATTCTAATTGATTCTAGTCTAACTATGGGAGCAAATATTTCATCAAAATCTATTCCTTCTTCTTGAGCATATCCCTTAACTACAAGTCTAGCTTTATTTCTCACAATTTCACCTTTGTCATTCATTTTATTTTTAAAAACTCATTTTGTACCAATAATAGGATGATTTTGAGGCCTTTCAACAAGTGTCCAAATCTTGTTTCTTTCAAATTGATTTAGTTTCTCTTCCATAACTAAAATCCAGTTTTCATCTCTTAAAATATCAACAACATTTTTAGGTTCAAAATATGAGATTAAGGCAAAATTATCCATCAATTGTTTAGCAGAAGAACGAGTTCTTATCTTTTCGGATGGATCACCAATAATGAGATCCTTGGGATAATTTTGAGTGAATTTCCAAACTCTTGGAAGATCTTTAGGTGTACCAACTTGATTCTTTTGAAAATCGTCTTTCTTTGAATTTTCTTCTAATGGAGCATTGTCTTGATCATGAATGGTGAGTTTCTTGAATCTTTCTTGAACCCTTACATCATCATTCTCACAACAACTCTTGAAAATATCATCAGTAGATTCATCAAATGTAACATGTATGGTTTCTTCTATAACAAGAGTTCTTCTATATAGAATCTAAATTCTCTTTTGTTTTCATAATAATCCAAAAAATACTTTCATCGGATTTCTTATCAAATTTTTCAAGATGTTCATTGATATTTAAAATAAAACATTTGTAACCAAAAACTTTGAAATATCCAATAATTGGCTTTTTACCAAAAATTAACTCTTAAGAGGTTTTGTTCAAAATTGATTTTAAAAGAATTCTATTCATTGCATAACAAATCGTATTTACGGTTTCACTCCAAAAATATTTTGACAAATTGCATTCACTTTGCAATTGATTTTTCTCTTTTATTTCATCTGAAAATTTATTTACAAATTCTAAAACTCTATTTATTGGCTTTATTGTTCCTTTATCTATGTCATGTCCTAAAAATCTTATTTTAATTTGGAATAGTTTCATTTTAGATGGTGATACTATCAGTCCATTTTTGTTAACTACTTTTAAAAATATATTTAGATGTTTAAAATGTTGTTCTAACGATTCTGAGAATATTAGCACATCATCAATATAGACTATACTAAATGAACTATAAGGGTTGAATATATCATTCATTATATTTTTGAAATTCTGAAGGTGCATTTTTTAATCCAAATGACATTACTTTCCATTCATAATGGCCAAAGGGTGTTGTGAATGCTGTCTTATATCTATCTTCAAGAGCTATTGTTATTTGCCAATATCTTGATTTTAAATCAAATTTTGAAAATATCTTTGCATTATATAATCTATTCAATAAATCCTTTTTATTTCGAATTGGATATCTTATCCATTGTAACACTTTATTCAATGGTTTATAATTAATAACTAATCTTGGAACTCCTCTTTCTTTTTCAGCTTGATTCATTACATAAAAAGCGGCACAACTCCAAGGTGATTTGAAGGTGTAATTACTCCTTTATCCGTTAATGTTTGTATTTCTTTCTTACAAAATTCTAATAATTCAGTATTCATTTGTATAGGTCTAGCTTTTGTTGGAATATTTTTTTCATTAAAATCCTTTTCATAAGGTAAATTTATCATATGATGTTTTCTATCTCAAAAGGCATTCGGAATATCTACACAAACTTCTTTTTTAATTAATTCTTCTAATTCTAAAATTCTTTTTTTGCATTTTTATCTCTTTCAATTGTTCTTTGATTTTTAAATAAGATTTTTCTTCCTTTATATAATTTATATGTTGTTTAACTTTAGTAATAGTATTTATTGTTTTATAAATAGAGAATGATTGTAATATTTGTAATTCTCTTTGTTTAATTGGAGTTAGAAATTTAAAAGTAATAGTTTTTCCCATAATATTAGCAGAGACTCCTTCATATCCTACCGAGAATGGATATATTTGAATTAAAAAAGATGTTCCTAATATTACATCATTACTTATATTTTTTACAATTAAAAATTATGTCTAAGACAATAGTTATTATTACATATTGATCCTTTTGTAAATTTATATTTTACTTGTAAATTTTCTCCATTTGCTGCCATTAATGTTTCATTTGTTCTTTCACAGTATTTAGTAGGAATTATTCTTTCTTTTATACAGTTTGAATCTGCTCCGCTATCCAATAAAGCTACACATGTTTCTTTGAAATCTTCTACCGTTATTGTAACTAAAGTATACCACTTTTGAAATGTCATTTTTTCTATTACATTTAAATATTGTTGTTCATTTACTGGATTTTCTGGAATAATTATTTCTTCTGTAATTAATATTTTTGAAGTAGAAGGTTGATCTTTTTATTTTCTAGTAATGTCATTTTAGCTTCTATTTCTAAATCTTTAGTTTTTAATTCTGTAATTTCTTGTTGTAATTGTTTTACTTGAGTCTTTAAACTATTAATTTCAATTTGAAGATCTTTAGAAGTTTCTTTTTTCATATTATTTATATTAGGATATTTATCTATTAATTTTGAATTACTAAATGGTTCAATTATTTTTGGCATCTTGTCTTCTTGTATGATTAGACTTTTAATCTTTTCAAATATTCTTTTTTAGTTAAAGGATCATCAATTTTTTCTATTATATCTAATAAAAATTCTTTATCTTCCTTTTTTGTAATTACATTTATGTACTTTGGATTTGTGATTATATTTATATATTTGGATTACTTGAACAATTACAATCTTCTTCACTTTCTGAACTACTTACATCATTGTAATAATCATCTTCTGTACTTTGTTCTTTTCATTTATTATTAAATTTATTAATTTATTCTTTATTTCTTTGTCTTTTGCACAGATTTCATTTATTTTTTCTTTTAATTTACATTTGTTTGCTTTATGTCCTACTTTCCCACATTTATAGCAAACAAATTTCTTTTTATAAAATCTTTTGCTTTTCTTTTCTCATTATTTTCATTTTTATTTTTATATCTTATGTATTTTTTTATCTTTTTTACTTTTCTTTTTATGTGTTGATGGTGATTTAATTCTTTTTATACCAAATGCTTTACAAAATGATCCTATTTCTTTTGTTTTGGAACCATACTTAATTTAAAATTTTAATTCTGAACATAATATTAAACCTTCTTTTTTCACAAAAGCAAATAATTGTCCAAAAGTAATATTTTCAAATGAAATAACATCTATTCCCATTTCCTTTTGTAAATTATCTATTATTCTTTGTGAAAATAAACTTGGTAATCCCGTAATAAATCTTTCTTTCCAAAATGAAGCATTACAATCTGGTCTTCTTAATACATTTGTTAAAAACATATCTTTGTACCATCTAAAGTCTGACAAAGTTGGACATCTTAAATTTGTTAAGAATGTTTTATTCGCATTTAATTCTTCTTTTGGATTTTCTACAAAATACATTATTATTGTTACAATTAAAAATTCTGCAGCATCTGATTGTACTTGAATATTACCTTGATCATCTTCAATTTCTTGTGTATGATCTAATATTGATAATTTATCTTGAAGTGTTAAAACATTATCCCACCAATTTTTTATTGTCCTGAAAATCCTGATACTAATAATGTTGCAATATTTCTTTCTTGAATATTTTTAATCTTATAAGCTAATCTAGTCATTCCCATTTCTTGTAAAGTATTTAATACTTCATATTTTGCTCTTCCATCTATATTCCATTCATAAATTGAATCTCCATCATATTTAGTAGTATGAAATTTTGATCCTTCTTCATATTAAATATTTGGGGGACTAGGTCTTGGATAATAATTTCTAGTGTTTACTAATTGCCAATCTTTTTTATTACTCCTAAAAGGTTTCTTCTTCTTATTTTATTTATTTGATTATCTCCTTCTTCTTTAAACTGATCTTCTATGGGTGAAATTACACCTTCCTCATATTCTGAATAACTTGATTCTTCTGATGTTATTTCTTCATTTACTACATTATCTAATGTATTTATTCTAGGGGTTTGGTTTTGAGTTTCTGTTGTTAAACTCTGTAACGTCTGAGATATTCTATTCAATATATTATCTGTATTGTTTATTTTTTGAATATTAACACTTTGAACTAACTCTTGTTCTCTTTCTCTAGTTAAACTCCTAGATTGAAAATGGGGTGTTGAAATATCACTAGGAAATCTAGTAACTGGTTTTTGAATACTATCTATCTTTGTATTTATTACTTCTATATGTTGTGATATAGTGTGAAGAATTTGATTTGTATAATTATTTTGTTGATATAATTTTTTAATATCTTTCAAATTTACATTACTATCACTACTTGATTCAGCTTCTCTACCTTTTTTGAAAGGGGATGCAATTATATCTCCTTGTCCTATGTTAATTTTTACTTCTTGTAATGGAGGATGAATTGAAGTTATCACTTGATCGTCTTTTAATTTCCATTTTTTATATAAATTAGATTGAACATTTCTTTCCTAAATTAAGACAAAAATGTTCCATATTATTTAACAGATTAAAGAAAAATCTTAAACCATGGTCAGAAGAACATACTCAAAAGATTAGATATCTTAAAGAAAAAATTGAATCGTTACCATGTTTATGTCTTCCTTATCCTAAAGCTTTTATGATAGTTGAAAACAGATGCATCAGAATTAGGATATGGAGGAATATTAAAACAAAGACTAGATGATCTGAAAGAAGAATTAGTTAGGTTTCATTCAGGAACATGGTTTGTTCCACAAAAGAATTATTCTACTATTAAAAAAGAGATTTTATCTATAGTATTATGTATATCAAAATTTCAAGATGATTTGTACAACAAAAAATTTTTACTTTGAATAGATTGTAAATCGGTAAAAGAAGTTTTACAAAAAGATGTCCCAAAATATTGTCTCAAAACAAATTTTTGCTAGATGGCAAGGCAATTTTATCAGTATCTGACTTTGAAATAGAATTTTATCAAAGGAGAAAACAATTCTCTTCCTGATTTTTTGACAAGAGAGTTTCTACAGGGAAATGGAGCAAAGTAAGCAATTGCTCAAGACAATTCGAAAACGGATACAAATGATAAATAAAATACGAGAAAATATCTTCGTATTATTTTCGAGAGATACAATACATTATATAGTTCAAGGGGAAAAAACTAAGAGAATTCAAGTATATGATATTCTAAATATGATAAAGTGAAGATGAGACCTTCAAAGCTATTCTTAGCATTCGAGAACAATGTTTTGCAAAAAAGAGATTGATTGAATCTTACTATATTACAGAGAGAATGGGCCAAAAGAGCTCATGAAGAAGAAGATGAGTTAATAGAAAGATACAATTATGAGATCAGAGAGAAAAACAAAAATTGAGTTGTATATTTATTAAATTTTGCAGGATCATGGATTCAAAAGCAGGAAGTTCTAGACCAGACTCCTCAGAACTAATGAGATGAGTCTTACTCCTGTAACTCAAGATAGATTTCAATTATTGTAAGATTTTCCAGCATTGACTTATAGTCAAGGCTGCTCGTACTTCAACTTCTTCTCAAATAAGACCAATTCAACAAATTGTTTCAAAATACGCCCTGAAGAAATCCAATAAAAATTCCTATTTCACAAAACCATTTACTCAACACATTACTTTAACTAGATTTCAAGAAGTGTCTCTTCACAATATACTCAATTCCTTTACTCAAAGACTTTTCCCTTCAAAATGTTTTTGGCAACCAGATGACCCATCCAAAAATTTAGATTATTATGAATTAATTCTCACAGATACTCAATCTGTGGAAATTTTTCCTATTCCAGATAAAAAGAACCCAGAAATAATTAGCCATTCAAAATGCATTATAAAGAAAGTTTGTTCTCCTAATGAATAGACTTTCTTTATTCAAAGAAGTCCTTCTCAGTTAGATTCATTCCAGATGAATTTACTTATCAGAATTACAAAATGGCATGGTATCGTACTTTTTTGTATAGACCTTTCAATCATTCATGATTTTTCACATTCAAAGAAAGTTGCAGCAGAGAATTCCCAATTTGGTTTAATCATTGGTGGCAATGACTTGGGCCTCAAAAAGAAATTTACCTCCAAACGTTTTAATGAGATTTCAAACCTATCTCAAAAAGCAAAGGGGGAAAGTATACAAGACTAATTTTATTCCACATGGAATTCAAAGTACCATGAATTTTTTGCTGGAGTTTCAAAATTCATCAAGAACTAGAAAAACCACTTCCAATGTCACTAGTCAGAGAATTCAAGATCAAATGGTGGACAGGATTCAATCAAGAATTCTATGATCAAAAGAATGTTTTAAGATTTTTAGAAACAGGAGAAAAGCTCAAATGGACGAATCCAAATCAGCAGACTACGAAAGGAGTTAGTACCCCAACAACTCCACAAAAGAGGAAAAAAGAAAAATCAAGCAGCTCATCTCAGAGACAATTGCAAATGATTTCTTAATGAAGAAAATGATGCAAAATCCGGAAATGCTTAAAGAATATTTGAATTATTTGCAGAATCAAGACAAAAAAGATGATCAGCTGGGTCATCGTCAGAATCTACTTTTGATCCTTTCGGTGGTCCTTATACTCAAGACTCGACAGACTTTTGATAAAGATTGTCGGTCAATTTCAAAAGATAAGGAAAAGAATCTCAAAAGCAACCAATCAAAAGAAATAAGGTGTCGGCAGAAAAAGCAAATGAAATTCAAATAAAAGTGTCGGCAACCAAATGAAGATGAAATTCAAAGGCAGAATCCTCTATAAATAGAATTCAAAACCAGAAGAAGAGGCATCGAGTGTTTTAGCTGTTCTAATAAACTTTGAAAATCTCTTACTTCTATTTAGCTTTTAACTTCCTCTGTACTTATATTTCAATATTTCAATAAAGATTCGAAGTTTGATTTCATCTCAACGGCTCTATCATTAAAAGCTTCCGTTTCAAAGGATATTCTGATTTCCTGTAAGTTATTTATTATGCTTATCTATTTAATAATATTAATTAGCTTTATATTATACTTGGGATGGTTCTGGTATCAGAGCCATACCATCGTTATTGTTATTTTGAAATATTTACTATAGTAAATTTCTAATTCATGCATTCATGTTTAGATATCTTATTTAAAATTTTATCTTAGCATTGGTAAGACTTTGAAGCTTTGTAAGTCGGTTGGTAAGTCCAGGATAGGATGTTCCACGCTTAGACTTGGTTGTTCCTGATAAGATAAAAGACTAAACAAGATATTAAACATGGCCGCATTTATTAGACAATTGAAGATAGGATCTAGTTCAAAACATACATATATAGTACAAAGTCATGAATATCATATGCCTGTAAATAATTCAGATTGGACTATTCCAGAAGAAAAAATAGAACATATTTACAGAATAGACCCCCTAGATTTCAAAACAGCTTTATCAGTTAAAACTCATGAAGAAACAATATCTATTCAAGAAGAATATCAATCCATTCCATTATTAAATCATAATACAATTAAAAGTATCTTAGTAAAGGGTATAGATATATTCATATAGGATTAATCCAAGTGCAGTAAAACCTTTATTTCATCTAGGAGTAGATACTCCTATATATCTAGTTTTACGAGACACAAGATTTAAAAGAGATAAAACTTCACTTTTATCTATGATCAAAAATGTATGTAATGGACCAATTTACTTTAATTGTGCTCCAAATTTTTCAGTAGATTTAACTGATCCACATGTTTTAAATTCAGTAATATTGGATATTCATTTACAAGGTGATAAATTTGAAAAACATACAAAGAATTTTGCTGTAATTTACAGAATGTATTATAGACCTTTTTTACATTTAAATCCAAAATTCATTATGACTCCAACTTTAAAAGAAGAAACAACATTATTACAAGTTGATGCAGATAGACCTACTACTTATATTCCAAAACGACTAAAATGGAATGAAATCACTATACCAAATGAATTTATAATAGAAAATCCACAAGTACCAAGAAATATAGAACAAACAAATCCAGAAGATATTATAAAGATCTGATGGAAAAATTTTAATGAGATTTTTTCATTTAGAGAAAGATCTTCAACCTCAAGCCATTCTTGGATACCAGTTAGACGATTTAGTTATGAATCGATCGATACAAATTTTCCCTTAGAAAGTTCTTCAACATTTAAGTTTAAAACTCCAGTACCAGAAGTAGTTAATCAAAATCAATCAGAATATTCTCCAACACATTCTCAAATGAAAGTAGAAATAAATGTAATAACCAGAGAATATAAAATAAATCATAAATATTTACAAGAAGATTTTGATGATGAAGAAAACACAAAAAAAAGAATTTGATTTTTTCAATTATCTTCTGAATATAAAGAAAAATTAATATTAGAATGGAAAAATGAACTAGAAACTAGAAAGTTTGATTTTCCTTTCTTTACTTGGTTATCATTCTACATTTCAAAAATAGGAATAGAGGATGTGTATAATACTCCGCAAATAAATGTTCTAAGAAACTCTCTGAAAAGCTCTTACTTCTATTTAGCCTTTAACTTCCTCTGTACTCATATTTCAATATTTCAATAAAGACTTGAAGTTTGATTTCATTTCAACGGCTCTATCATTAAAAGATTCCATTTCAAAGGTTACTCTGATTTCCTGTAAGTTAGTTATTATGCTTATCTATTTAATAATATTAATTAGCTTTATATTATACCTGGAATGGTTCCAACTCTCGGAAGATTTAGGTGTACCAACATCCTTGTCATTTTTTCTAATGCTTGATTCTCTTGAAAATCGTCTTCCTTCGAATTTTCTTCTAATGGAGCATTGTCTTGATCATGAATGGTGAGTTTTTTGAATCTTTCTTGAACTCTTACATCATCATCCTCACAACAACTCTTGGAGATATCATCAGTAGATTCATCAAATGTAACATGTATGCCTTCTTTATAACAAGAGTCCTTCTATTATAGAATCTAAATCCTCTTTTGTTTTTACAATAATTCAAAAAAATATCTTCATGGATTTCTTATCAAATTTTTCAAAATGTTCCTTGATATTTAAAATAAAACATTTGTAACAAAAAATTTTGAAATATCCAACAATTAACTTTTTATCAAAAATTAACTCATAAGAGGTTTTGCTCAAAATTGGTTTTAAAAGAATTTTATTCATTGCATAACAAACCGTATTTACAGTTTCGCCCAAAAATAGTTTGACAAGTTGCATTCACTTAACATGGTTCTTGCAGCTCCTTGAAGAGTTCTATTTTTTCTTTCAATAACATCATTTTGTTGAAGAGTTCTTGCAATTGAAAATTCATGAATAATTCATTGTGATCACAAAATTTCGAAAAGCCACAAAATTTAAATTCCGAACCATTGTCACTTCTAATTTTATCAATTTTCAACCCAATCAGATTTTAAACTTTTGCAAATAGGGAGACAAAATTTTTAAAAATCATCTTTGTGAGCAAAAAACAACACCCAAGTGTATTTAGAATAATCATCAACAATGACTAAACAATATCTCTTACATTCAAACTAGCAATTTGTGTAGGACCAAACAAATCAAGATGTAAAAACTCTAAATGTCTTGGAGTAGAAACACATTTCTTGGGTTTAAAAAAATTTTGACTTGTTTTCAAATTGACAAGTATCACAAATTTTGTCCTTTTCAAATTTGATTTTTGGCAAACCTCTAACAAGATCTTTTTTAGAAATTTCTTTTAACAAATCCATATTGAAATGACAAAATTTTCTATGCCACAATCAAGGTCTTCATTTGAAACTTTAAGGCATTTAAAGTTAGAGAAATCAATATTTTCAAGAATAACTACATAAATGTCATTTATTTTTTTCTTTTGAAAATGATATTAAATTTTGATTCAAGAACAAGACACTCATACTTTTTGAACAAAACAAACAAATTCCTATGACATAATTGACTAACACTTAGCAATTATAACTCAAATTATCAACTAAAAGAACATTGTGAACGAAAGTTTGACCATTCTTACCAACATTCCTATTCCAATTGTTTTGACTTGTTATCATCTCCAAATGTTACTTTTTCACTTGATTTTTGCTTGAACTTGATGAATTGTGATGGATCACCGGTCATGTGCCTTGAGCATCCACTATCTATGAACCATTTTGATTCTTTAATGATATTCACTAAGTTCACCTTATCATCACCAATGATCATGAAAGCCATTTGAGCAAATTCTTCTTCCTCTTCAACGTCACCATCTGAGTTGCAATCATTCATGTGATTTGAAAGTTATTGAATTTTGATTTTCGTTCAATTTTTCCTTCTTTCTTCTTCTTCATTGGGCACTCAGTCATGTAGTGTCCAAGTTGGCCGCATTCAAAGCATTTGTCAGATTATTTTTTATTGGTCTTTTTTTCCTTTGTTTCTTACAATGTTGAACTGATTTGAAAATGAATTGCTAGGTTCTCCTTTTCTGAATCTCCTTTTGTTGAGGATTCTCTTGAAACTTCTTGTGATGAGAGAAAGATCATTGTCGTCAACTTCCACATCTTCTCCATCCAAGGAAGCCGAGTCATCTTCATCTTGGGATGCTTTTAGAGCAATACTCCTTCTTACCTTTGCATCTTCTTTCTCTTATACCTTAGTCTTAAGTTTGAACTCATAAAGGTTAAAGAATTAATAAGAGATTCAATAGCATAGTATTCAAATCTTTAGTTCTTCAATAGCAGTCACCTTACTCTCCCAATCCTTTGATAAAGTATTCAAGATTTTCTTTTTTCACTCCTAAGGAGTATTCCTTTTCTAACACCTCTAAATCCTTAATGAGATCATTGAATTTACAATACATTTTGTCAATATTCTCATGAGGTTCCATCTTAAATGATTCATATTAGTAACTAAAATGGATTTCTTTTGTTCTCTCATATTCTCACTCCTTTCATGGATTTCTCTCATTTGTCCCAAATTTCTTTAACAGACCTGCAACCTTTGACCCTAATGGATTCATTTGAATTTAAAACACTATACAAACATTCATAACCTTTGCATTTAAGGTAAGGTGGGTTCTATCATCACCAGTCAATTCATTTCTGATTTTTGGTCTTGGTGTATAAGTAACTTCATCTATTATAAGGCATCATATAGACCTTCATTAACAATAAACCACAGTTCAATATTAATTGATTACAAGAAGATAATCATTCTTTCCTTCCGACTCACGTAATTAGATCCATTAAACATTTGGTCTAGTGATAGATTGTCCTTCAAAAAACATGGCATTGTTGGTTGTTATTTTACTCCAAAGCCACTTGAACTTAATCTCTAGGAGACTAAACTCTGATACCAATTGTAAGATCGAAAACAATCTAAGAGGGGTAGATTAGGTTATTTAAAAACTAATCAATTATGAGACACTTTTTACTCAATATGAAATTTACCTCTTTTCTAAATGACCATTCAATGAAACAATTAATAAGAGAGCAAGATTGCTTCAAAGTACAAGAGATAAGCAATTAAGTTCACAAGATAGTAAGTAATAAGGAAAAAATGGCAAACAATTTCACTTCCAATCTCCTCTTGAGTTTGAATATCACTTTATAGAACAAATTTTTCAATTGATCAAATACAACCAATATTTGTGTACAAAGAAAGGATACTTCCTCCTTGCCCCAAGTTACACTTGGTCAAGTTAGAAAATTTTACTATCATTCAGGATAACCCTCACAAACCTACACTATTGAAGTATTTTTCTCACACAAGAAAAGGTTACACGAAATTCACACAATTAAGAGTACAAATCTTCTTTGTAGAGTATTTTCACACTAAAACTACTTTGATCTTTCGTATTCTCAATGTGCAAAAGTTATTTCAAAATGGTTGATCATGCACTATTTATATGAGACCAAAAAGTGCCCTATTAATGTTTCCAACGAATAGAAGGCAGTTGAAGAGTCAACTAACCGTTGGGAGTATCCGACGTCCGATACTCCCATTACTTGCGTCTGACAGCAGACAGTAACCTTGAGATAAGAGCAATAGCACTTTCAACCTTATTTATATACATTCATGGACATCGAATGCTTGGACAAGCCCTAAATACGGCTTGAAATTCAAGTTTACAAAATAAAACAAGCAGGTCCATTAGGGAGCTAAGAAGTGCTCACGCAAGCAACTAACAAAATTTAGATAAAAATTTCATTTTCTCAACTCCACTCTCACGTTCTCATCCCCTGTAAGGAAAACAAACTAAAGGAATGAACTTTCACCCAATGAGATTCCAAGAAACATACGAGTGAACTAGCCGATATGATATAATTCATAGGATATCAGAAAACAATCATACCCAGATAGGTCATGAAATAATGTACAGGAAAGCAGGTAACCAGATAGATCATGCAATAATATACAGTAAAAACACATTCATATCAAAGGATATAGTCTGCTCTCAGAAGCAGGTTCCACAGCAGTTTGTCCAGGGTCCGTTGACACTCTGTCAACCAATTATAATGTACGTAGACCACCACTTGTCTCTAGTCAGTGTCTACGATTATCCCTCTATGCCGGGTCCGCACGTCATTCAAGTATCCAGGATTCGTCAATCTCCTCGACCAATTCTTGCTGGCTCAATTTGACCAACTGACCATGGGGTTGGGTTTAAAGCCCCAAGTATTCAAGTATTCATGATCTGAGTTTGGAACCCCAAGTATTCAAGTATTCACGAGTAGAGTCGTTGGCTTCATCCAACGCTACGCATGTCACGATTGCAGATGTTAGTTGTCACCTAACACTTCGTATTCAAGCATGTCACGAGTTCAAGTCACGAGGAAACAGGTTAGGAAATTCTTCTTTTACCCAAGGCTGTACAACTTACTCGACCGCTCTAAGGCTGGTCTCAAGTAAAAGTTCCAACAAAAGGCTCAGTTCAGCCGTTACCTGCTTACATTCACGCCTATGCCTGAGTAACTCAAGACTATCTAACTTACCCGATGTTTTGGATAAGGCTGCCAGCGAAGAGCCCAATTTAGCGCTGCAAAAAAACATATAGCCGGTGTACATTCATGCACATGTACATGCAAGTCCGCATGCAGGATCATATAATTCAACTTTACAGAGGTCAAGTGCAAAAAAAGTACATATTTACCTAACCTAAATCAAGTCAAGTAATCTTAGCATGCGAAGTATTTCAAGGACAAGTATTTCAAGTCAAGTTCAAGTCACATGTATATCAAGTTACTTGTACATGTATATTCGTTCACGGTTAATAACAAATAGCTAGAGCCTAGTCAAATTAGGTCGAGTGTGATAAAGTTACAATGAAATAACAATTCAAAAATCCCTAGCAATTTCTAGCAACAAGTCACATTTGATCAAGTAAACATGGAACATGCAGTTTTGGAACACTCACCCAATTGATCACAATCTTTCCACTTCAAACCCTAATTCTTCTCTTGATCAGTCTCGAGTCTTGTGGTCATATCATGCATCAAAGAGTCTAGCCACTTCATGCCAAATAAAATGCAAAACTATGAGTTTCGAAACTTCACTTAACAAACAAAGCAAGTTGTAGGTTTAACCCCCATACAACTGTCAAAAGTATACAGTTTTCTTGTTCAAATCTAAGGAAGAAACCTCATGCATGATCAATCAATATTGCAAGCATGATACGGTGCAAAGGAACATGTCAATTATGCCAAGACTTGTGAAGAAACGGGACAACACTTTCAAAGTGCAAAGTTGGGAATGTCCGACTAGAAAACGATTTGGAGAAAACTTGTTTCCTTTTACTTAAACCTCTTGTTTTGGCTCAACACCCACTGACATGTTAAAATCAAAGTCTTGCAAGTATCTTAGACAAAAGTATGTCAAAAATCATCATACAAATAAAGCTAACATTCTAGCCCACGGCTCATTCAGCCAACCAAGCACAACTTAGTAACACTTAATCCCCAATTCCTCCATCTAAACTTCCAAGTTTCGCCCTTACCTTCATGACAAAAGCACAAGAAATCATGGCTACCATAACATGAGCCATGTGGCATATGTTCTTGACAAGGAAAGCTATCATAATCACACATATATATAAAGTTTGAAACTAAGCTATGGACTACACTTATTGTAGCTTAATAAGGAAACAAAGCAATGAACGTGACAAGCATTTCCTTCCTTTTTCACTTCTTTATTATAGCTCAACTCTAACATACATGTATGGATCATGGTTTTGGCAAGTGACTCGGACAAGCTAACAAGATGTGCAAAGTAAGTCAAATAGCTCTCCCTCTCTCAAACAACCAACCAAGCCAAAGTTCACCAACTTGTCCAATCAAATTCCTCAAGTTAACCTTCCAATTCCAACCCTATTTCATGGCAAAACCACTAATTAATTAAGATCACATGTTATAGGGTATACAGTCTACGTTCTAGGCAAAGAAAGCTATCAAACTTTACACATATATAAAGGTCTAACTAAACTACATCAAAGTTGAAAATTTGCACCTCAAAGCTAGAATTTCAAAACCAAAGTTGGAAATTCTCATATCAAAGCTAGAATTGGCATACCAAAGCTTGAACATCTCCTATTAAAGTTGAAAATTCATCTCAAGGCTGGAAAATGCATATCATGGCTAGAAAATTCAATAAACTAATAAAACTATGAAATCTTCCATGAAATCCTCCAAAATCAAGTCATATGTCAAGTAAATTGCAAAATAAGAGGAAAAAAAAGGAGTTTCTTAGTATAATACTTCAAAACCCTAAAATAAGGTGCAAGACAAGAGCTTTCTTTCTCCAAAAAACTCCACCAAGAGCTTCTATCCAATCTTCACTTCAAGATCTATCAGAGTAGATTAGGGTTGATCTTTGGATTCTCATGGATCAGGCAAGAGATCAAGGTTTGAAATGGAGTATTTTTCTTTCGCTTTCTCCTCTCTAGTTTCGGCCAAAACAAGGAAGAAAATGAAGGGATTTTGATGTTAATTTGGAAGATAAATACAAGATTTCTCTTAGTCAAAGTTCTTGGTCAAGACTTCATGGATGATCGACAAGTGGCAAAGCAAGAGTAATACCTATCTCTTTTGTCTCTCTGAGGGTCTCTAATCACTATAATATCTAGTGCTTCTCCAATTAACCCCTAACCCCCTTCTCTCATAATCCCTTTGTACAAAACTCCTTCTAATTCTCCAAATTTATTGCACACACCTCACTAGTTGGTCACACTTGTACCATACACTATGAAACTTTACATACACTAAATTAAACATGCACCAAGTTAAATAAGGTAATAGGTTAAAAACACACCTCAACAATAAAAGCAACCACAAATTCAAGACAAGAAAGAAAAAATAAGATAAAAAATAAGAAAATAATTTACGAGACCTCACACTCTCTCTCCCTTAAAAGAATTTCATCCTCGAAATTCTTATCTTTGCTCACGAAGCTCGATTCTACAGGGTTTTCTCTGACTCCCAAGTGGCTTCCCCTCACGTGATGCTATCACAAGTTTGCCTAGAGGGAAAATCTTATTGACGAAATAGCTAAGTTAACTTGTTAAGAAGGTCAATGAAGTTATCGAAAGGTGCAAGGTGATATAAACTTAGAACTCGATGAAAAGAAGAAACTATGTTTGTGTACAATATGTTAGGGCTAAAAGGGGAATGTTCTGTGGGTCTTCTTGATGTGAATCATGTTTTGATTTGTCTTTCGTTGGAAGAAGATTACATTAGGTTGTTTCTGCGTCATACCTTGTACATTCAAGGTTCGCTTATGATAGTATCGAAATGGACATTGGAATTTAAGGAAAATCAAGAGGTTGCGGTGGCTCCTGTTTGGGTGACTTTCCCAAATCTGCCCATGCCTTTTTTTGGCAAAATCCAATTGAGCAAGTTGGCTTCCATGTTGGGGCGGTTATTAAGGATCGAATGGCAACAAGTGACCTTTGGAGGCCATCGGTGGCAAGGATCTTGATTGAGATGGATATTTCGAAATCACTCGCAAAAACGATTTGCATAGGGAATGAGGATTTTGGTTTTTGGCGGAAGTTGAGATTGAACACTGGCCAGCCTTTTGTGGCTTTTTGCGAAAGGTTTGCTGACTAGACAAGTTTTTGTTTGAAATACGCAACCAACAAACCTTGCAGATGATGCGGCATAGGTGAATGGGATAGAGGCCGTAACAGAGGACCAATGTGGGCCTGCTGCTAGGGTCTCTCGGGATAAGGGCAAGCAGATACTCAACGAGGCATCCACAGTGGCGATAAACCTGTCAATGGGTCACTCAGTCGCGAACCTGCTATAGGTCAGGATAGAGGTGAAGTGAGGGCTGCGGTAGTGACTGCTGGTACTCAAGGTCTACCTGATAGGGGTTTGGGAGAAGGGACTTCAGCTATGAACCAAATTACACTCCAGCCCCCATATGCTATTGACACGTCTTCAATGGTTCCGGCAAAGAACATCTTGGCTGAAGCTCCATCTCCCTTGTAAAAGGATGCAGCTCTGGATACGGGCATAGTCCCGGAACAGGTCGTGGAAGAGATGCTGGTTGTTGGTAGAGAGGAGTCGGATGGGCTGGAGATGAGAACACAGTTTTTTTCACTTCCATTGTCACCTCCATGTGTTCGTCGCGTGCAGCATCGGAGGAGGATTTTTGCGGGCAATATTAATGAGCTATAGGTATCTGTCCAGTAGTTAAGGGCATTTTGCTATGAAGTTTGATCAAAATATGACACACTCAAAGCTGTTGAAGGATGATTTCCTGCATTCAACTACATTAGATGAGAAAGATATTGAGTTGTTAAATCGGTTAGTCAAGATGAAAGTTGGGTGGCCGTCCAAGGCAGATGCAAAACAAGGTGATTCTCCAATCTCAAACTAAATATTCTCTTCGTTCCAATGATAAATCCAATTAATGCGCTGGTCTGGAATATTTGGGGTGCTTCTCGACGAGATAAGCTTCGACATTTAGCTAAGTTGTGTAGAGACAATGCAATAAGATTGTTGGTGCTTCTTGAGCCAATGTCAGATTCTAGTCTTAGAAGTAGTGTGTCATATGTTGCATTTTGATAGGGCACATGTTTTTTTGGAAGGAAAAACTTGGATTTTTATGATTTTGTGATTTCTCTATTACTTTTTACGGAGCTTGTCAAGCAAATTGTACATTTGAGAGTTCAGTTTCAGTTGGGGTTGGTTATGTTTTTTTCTGCCATTTATGCTAAGTGTACAAGGGTGGGGAAGCGGCAGTTATGGTAGGCATGAAAGAGATAGTAGGGGCAACAGGGTCTATGGATGGTGGTGAGGGATTTCAATGTTATTTCTTCTGTAGAGGAACAAATGGGAAGGGAGCCAGCGAATGAACACAATATGAAGGAGTTTAATGAGGATACCTTAATTGTGGCCCGTCTGCTATTAGCTTTGATGTAATCCTTTTACCTGGACAAACGGTCGTGTTTGGCAGAGACTAGATAGAGCTCTAATCAATAGCGACTAAGCGAGGGAGTATGAGGTGTCACGTATTTCCCACTTGGCAAGGGGTAAGTCAGATCATGTTCCATTGTTTATCAAATGCTGTCCTATGCCGGGGAGGCAGTTGGCCTTTTGGTACCTTAATATATGGCATGCACACTCTGGTTTTTTGAGGATTGTAGTGGATAGCTGGATTAAATCGGTGTCAGGTTGTAGGTCGATTTTTTTAACAAATTATGCATTGTGAAAAAGTCATTGCAGTAGTGGAATAGGGATGTGTTCGGTGACGTATTTTCTAACGTCAAGGCAGCAGAAAAGAAGATGAAGCCAAAGGAAGCCTTGTATGACTCAAGTAGAAGCGGGAGGCGAAAACTCAGTTGGAACAAGCCCGTGCTGTTCTTCATGCGGAGACTGGCGAAGGAGTGCGAGTTTTGGAAATAGAAATCGACGTGAAGTGGTTACAGGTAGGGTATGCAAATAGCTCGTATTTCCACTCGTTGTGCCAAAAAAAGGTGTAACTTGAGTTTTATCGGAAAGAATTAAAGAGGAGTCAGGGAACTAGCTGCATGATTTGGGGATATTAAGCGTTCGACTGGGAGTTCATCTCGGATATTCTTCAATCCGAGAGAGAGGGTAGGAGTGAGCCTCAATTGGAGCTACAGTTACCATAGGTACTAGAGGATGAAAACAACATGTTGAGTGGTCTGCCGAATATGGAGGAGTTGAAAGAGATGGTTTCTCAATTAGCGAAGATAAGTGCTCCTGGCCTAGATGGGTTTGGAGCTAGATTTTATAAATCGGTTGGAGGTTATTCGGGATGATTTATTGTCAGCAGTGCAAGATTTTTTTAAAGGAATGCAAATGCCTCAGAGAAATTTCTAGCACAGCCATAGTTCTGCTGCCGAAGATAGAGGGTGCCATGCATTGGAGGGAGTTTTGACCGATTAGCTTATGTAATTGTTATTCTAAGATTGTGGCGAAAATATTGTCTAAATTAGTTACGTAAGATTTTGCCTTGACTTGTGTCTTCATGGCAAATTGGGTTTGTTCTACGAAGAGGGATCGTTGATAATATTTTAACCTACTCAGGAGCTGTGCCAATGATTTTAGATAGGAGGCTCGTGCATCCTAATGTTTATTTTGAAACTGATATGGAGAAGGCGTATGATCGGTTAGAATGGTCCTTTTTGTTAATTCATGTTAAGGAAGTTTGGCTTTAATAAAGCAGTGGTTAACTTGTTCTTTAGGCTGATTTCTAATAAATGGTTTTACAAGTGGTTGGCTATGGTGAACCATCCAATTTTTCATAGCCATCTAAGGGAGGTTTAGGCAGGGTGATCCAATTGTCTCCAAGCACATATTTGTTCTTACTGGCAGAACTTTTAGGAAGGGGATTGCATCACCTTTTTCTACAGGATCGTGGGACGTTTGCTATGTTTCAGCTAGACACAAGATCCCTTATTGGCCTTTACTGATAACATTCATGATCTTTACCTCGTAGCTTACTCCGGATTGTTTGGTGATGATTAAGGGGCTTCTAGAATAAATACTAGGAGTATTCAGGATAGAAGTATGAATGTTGACGAAGAGCTCCTTTTCTGATTTCTTCGGCATGCTAACCGAGGAGCAGAGTCAAGCTAGTTTCGTCGGCAGTTGGGGGTTGTCGCCATCCCAAATAGTACCAACCTTTACATATTATGGGATCTCCCAAATATATACGATGTGTCAACCTGGAGGGTACTATTCGATGCGTTATTAGCAAAGATGCTGCAAAAGTTGCTACATTGGATTACAAGGATGCTGTCTTTGGGGGCAAATTGATATTGTTGTGCCATGTGCTGGCATCTATTCCGCTGTACCTATTACAGTGTTGAATCCACCAAAGGCCATATTTGTTAAGCTAGGTAGTTATGTAATGCCTTTTTATGGAATCAAGGACTAGATAATCAAAAGATTCATTGGACTACTTGGGACAAGATATGCTTCCCATTGGAGGAAGGGGGTCTTGGATTCCGCTCTTTTGGAGATATGGCTAAATCGTTTGCATGTAAGCTGTGGTGATTGTGTTGTAATAACTCTTTTTGGGTGTCTTTTATGCATGCCAAGTATGTTAAAGGTCAACATCCAGCGCTGGCGTCCCAAAATTGATGTCGGATATTTGGCACAGATTAGAGAGGTACGTGAGTTGGCATATAATCATAATATAAAATGGGTGTTGGGCAAGGGTATGGTGAATTTTTGGTGGGATAGATGGTTGTTTTGATGAACTGTTGGCTACATATTTGGGAGTGGATATTCCTACACATTTGTAAGGTAGCTGAGTTTTATGAAGGGGATTCTGGGATGAGGATAAGTTGCTACGATGGGTACAAAGCAATGGTTGTTCGAGTAATCAAGGATGTTTACTTCCACAACTCTGTGAAGGATGAATTGGTGTGGCTTCCCTCCAGCTCCAGATCTTTCTCTACTACGTTTGCATGGGAGTGTGTCAAGACAATGGCGGAGCTTCTCAAGGGTGGACTCATTTGTTAATGGTTCTTCTGTTTTACCGTTGAATGTTTCACTGTTAGGCTTGGAGGGCGACCCAAAAACTATCTGCCAATAGATGTTAATCTTCTACGACATAGTATTTATCTTCCATCAAAATGTCATTGTTGTGGCAATGAGGAGGAGACAGCTCCGCATCTCTTCTTGTTGAGTCCTAGTAGCGATGGAGCTATGGTTCTCATTTTTGCTAGACCAATTCGAGGTGGTCATGGATGGCTGTGGGAGTTTGTCCTCAGTCTTCCTAACGTGGTTTCATTCTAATCTGGTGGGTTCAACTTAACTCAGATATGAGTGTTTTTGATAGGCATGCTTCTAGTGGAGGTTTGGTCAGGACTCATGAAGGAAAGTTTGTGTTTGCCTACTAAAAGAGTTTGCATAGTACATTGAGAGAGTCAACGTACAATAATTCACAATCAAGATATTATGGACTCTCAAGTGATATGGACTACTTATACACATCATTTAAAGAACATATCATTGATGCTAAAATAGTTATCTGTACGAAATTCTTTATATAGATCAATCTAGTAAATTTGACTATCTTATCAGTCACCCACATAACTAGTTTTAATGTGTATAGATCATAGTAAATGAGATCTACTACATTCAAAAGAAAGAAACCTAATATGTGTTAGTCTATTCGTAGTAATAGTTTACCTTCTATTAATACTATGAGTAGAGATCTTTAAAATAAATCTCAGTTAATGTATCTCATTACTATAATACTTATGATTATATTTATCCAAGTTCAAGTATATTTTAGAGATTTTATCTACTTAATTGAAATAACAAAGCAATTAACGAGATAAAATTCATTTATCAAACATAAATAGTTGAAGTACATTAACAAAACCTAGACTTTAGAGATATCCAGAAACTATTGATCCCCTTAGTGATATCACACGTGTTATTATATCTGCAAATCAAATAGGTTAATAACGAAAAAGACATGTTTGATAACAAAACTTAATATTTGTACGTGCAAGTTTCAAGTAATGCCACTCATAGAAGTGTCATTCTATTTCATTTGCCAAAACATTCATGTAGTAAATTAAGTATAATAGTTCATAAGTTGTGAAGTAAAGACTAGTGAAAGCAACTAAGGGTACTTTGTGTCATCGTTTGTTGCCAAATAGATGGATTGTTCCACGATAAACCTCTAGGCTGGAACAAGTTGATAGACAACCACTGTCTGAAATTACAAATACACATCATTAAGTCTAGACAATAATGACTTGGATAATGTCGAGTTGAAATTTGTGTCTGACTAAATTATGGATAGCTACAAAGATAGAGAGGTATAGGGTGATTGCCGCCTTGATTGCTATTGTAGGGATCTAAAGGAGGAAAGGAAGAGTGTGGTTATAGTGATTGTCGGCCCCGTCTAACTAAGGTTAAGATTGTAGCATGGACCTTCAATCTAGCAGTTGTGTCATACATATATAATTGGAAAGTACACTGCCGTTATGGTTGGTTAGGAGAAAGTTCTAGTAGAAATTGAAGAGCTCCCAATTCCTATGGCATAAGGGATTGAAAAGCACCCTACCTCTACGGGGTTGGGTTCGACATGAGGTAGTAAAGAGCTCCTTATCTTGACTAGTGTAGTGAGAGATGTATTAGACCCCAAATATCCTTTGTAATTGAACTTTAAGTTATTCACTATTGGAGAGGTGAAAAAAGGAAAGAATAGGGGCCAATAGAGGAGGCCATTTGGGAGGAGAATGTTTTGTATTTTGGTATATATAATTCAAAGAATTTTAAAAAAGAGTTAGAGATTGATTTTTTTTCATTTAAAGCACAACAGGTTTAAGGAGCTTCATAAGATAATACGAAGTTACATTGTCAATAATTGACAAGGAAAGGGAGACAACATTTGTTGCCACTTGTATCCCACATATAAATAGTATAGAAATTTCTATAAATAGATAATACTTTGGATAATATTCTACTAATAATTTGGTTTAAACAGTTTAACTAGTTGATTTATGTTTGAAAATTATTAGGCTTGCCCAATATTTGAGAAAATATTGTTGGCATAAGAGTGGGATCTCGTGTAATCTCAAAACAGAGTGAGACTATTTGTATTCATGATATTGGGATTAATGCTGCAATCAGTCAAATATGTTTTTGTTGCAATTTTAGTCAAAACCTATTGTACTTCTTTGTTGATGTACATGTCATTACATGTTATTGTTGAAACAGCAGTTACGAAAGAGGCGCACATGCCTTGCACATACTATGCACATGACCGACTTTGTTAGGATTCTCTAATTTTTTCTAGAAATCCTACATTGACTTTGTAATGTAGAGATAAAGAGCTAAATTGGTAGGCAATGACATATAAGGGATTAGATTAGCAATGACTGCAAAAATAAGGGACTAAAATGGTCATTTACTTTATAAATATGTTTTTTGTTTCTGGGATTGAATACTCCAAGAAAACTCTAAATGTAGGAAGTTTGTACTCTAAAATTGTGTTGTGATTAGTATCAAAAAGAGTTTTAATATGTTC
The DNA here is from genome assembly GCA_023065735.1 of Coffea humblotiana. NCBI lineage: Eukaryota > Viridiplantae > Streptophyta > Magnoliopsida > Gentianales > Rubiaceae > Coffea > Coffea humblotiana. Next base: position 17,707,152 of record CM041214.1, read on the forward strand.
TCATCAATAATGATCACAAAAATATTGTCCAAGATTAAGAAATTATTGAGGAAGAAGATATAGGGTAGAGCTCTAATAAGTAAACAGAAAAAATTCTTCTTATTTGAAGAAAATGTGTTTAAGTGCTCGAGCATCACGAAGATGAAGTTTAAAAGCATGTGAAAGGATACTTAGTGAATTGTTGAGAATAACATTTGACTATAGACAGAATTTGATAAATATTGCCTAATATTTGCACTGATATTTAATTTAATTTATTTATTGTTAAAACATGGTTACTAAGTCAAAATCTATAAAGCCAATCTCTTTAGTAGTACAAAATGCTCTTATGTATTTAATATTATATAAACCTTACTTAAAAGTTATTACTTGCATCGTTTGCAGCAATCAATTCATGGTAAAATACATTACTTCCAAAAACTAAACAAAAGAAGGTGGCCAGGAAATTTTATCTAATGGTTGTATTGTTATGATATCATGATACCTTCTATACAAAGTTTGGTATGCAACGTTAAAAGGAATGTGATATTCATGTTGCCACTAATGTTGTGTTTGGCGATACTGTGGCGGTCTTTCAAGGATGCAACCTTTATGCATGGTTGCGAAACCACATTACCTTTTTTATGGTTCTGGAAAAATAGTTACAAAATAAAGTTAGATGTTTTATCAGTCAAAATTGCGCATTACAACAATTTTTTATTTATAGCCAAATAGATCTCAAGTTCATACATTTCTTGGAAGACCTATAGTTTTTTCTATTGACCATGATTGTAATGCATTCATTCTTAAATAACATCATAAATCTAGTTAGATTACATGAGTGACATGGGCATCCCATAGACAAGCTAACATATAGAGAATATAGTAATTTTGGACGCTAGTGTAAAAACAAAAATGTGAATTGCATAAGCGTGATATCAAACATGAAATCAATAAAAGGAAGTCATCTCTTTCATGATTTTGGGGTGTTTTAGTGGGGGTTCTTGAATTCAAAATGCTGGAATCCCTCATACCAACATATACTTTGAAACCATTTATAGTCTAGTATTTTTTAAATGACTTCAGACGTTGTTAGATTGCAAATAGTACAATATCTATGATATATTGATGGTACAAAGTTTATATAAAATTGAATTTTTATTTAGTTATGATAGTCCAATTCTATTCCAATTTATAGAGATACGTTAGAATTGCTATTCTTAAATATTTTACAAGCTATATACGTGAATTAATCAAAGTTATAATTATGATTTTTGTAAGTTATAAATGGTTGATATAAATTAAATATTTTCGTGGTCAAAACTATGTTGATTAAATATTGCTACCCATAAAAAGGATGTATAATAAGATGAATGCTTGTAGTATTGATAAATCTCTTAAAATACAGTATTTTACAAAAAGAAATAGTCCACTGGTTCTACAACTAAAGATTTATTAATTAGAATTAACATAATTTACTATTTCATAATGATGATAGCTCTTAGTTGCATGAAACCCAGAGATGGACAAAATTTCTTATTGATTTGAAAATCCACAACATCCATCTTCATCCGATCCAAAAAATTGGATACCTAATCCACATTTATTAACAAGGTGAGATGAGTAGTTGGAAACCACAAAAGGTGGATGCAATTCCTCAATACAAAACTATAATTGCCTTCTAGACATTTTGTGCAAAATTATATCATGCAATTTTTAGGATATAATTTCATAAGTTGGGATTACGTATATACATCTTCACTTTAAATAGTTCTTAACTTTTTTCCTTTTCATGTAATAAAACTACAAAGACTAAAATTGAAGCTATTGGTAGAGAAGAAGATTCATATTAAAAAATCAAAACAAGATAGAAGCCAACAAAATTTGATCAATACGTATTAGGAAAATTCTAGGTGAAAGAAAGAGTAAGATTTAAAATTTGTGAAGAGGGTGTAACTTTTGATAAAATTTTAATGAAGAAAAGTCCTACTATTCCTCAAATTTATAAAAACATAGGTTGAGATAGAAACCACTAAAATACCCATTAGCTAATTAGCCAACTCCCTGTTAAGTTTGAAAATCCTAATTTCTCATGTTCATTTCCTTCTTCTAACAAATATTGCCAATTTTTCCCAAAGAAAGAAAAGAAAAAAAATCCTCTCTTGTAATTAACTCGTTATCCCAGCAAGCCTAGTGGGCAACTTTAATGAAAATTGGTTCTACCTTTAATTTAATTTTGGCAGTTTCACTATAAAAGTAGTAGCTATACTTTGTTTGCTCTATATAATGCATGGGTTCAAGGTTTGTGTTTGATAAATGTAGCTATTCATAAGAAATGAACAAATTAAAATAAAAAAGAAAGACAAGTGTTGCACTAAAATGTAGTCGTGCCATTTGAAATTAATATGCCAATTGGTAGATGCATTAAGATTTATGCACCTTTGACTCCTTATGGAGCTTACCAAACAATTCATACTTCTTTTAAATAAAATGTCATTCACAGATAGAATATTAGTTTGAAACGATTTTTCTACATCTACATTTAAAGTAATCTTACCAATCGAATCTATAATTATTTTTCCTATAAGGTCCAAATTTGGGGTTTGGCCACAATATGTAACCACCAAGAGTTATGAAACATGTAGTCTTAGAACCAAAATAAAAGAAAAAAAATAAAAATAAAAAGATCAATCAATATCCTTATGCATATCATAACCATCAATAAGGAACTCTTGATATTTGAAAACTTTTTAAGAATAACCATCAATATCCTTATTTTTTCACGAAAATCTTAAGTTTGTTCACCAAGTTATTTTATACAAAATTTCATTACTCTAAAAGCTATTGTTTGTTCAATGTATGGAAGAAGGTATGACAAACGGTGTTGTAGTTGTTCTTATAGTAGGATTGGTTATATCACTATTTTTGTCACCATACATTTTCAGCTGAATTAAAGAAAAAAAAATTAGAAAACGAACATGAAATTATGTGTAATGCAATAATGTTCAGGACTAGATTTGGAGCATATAAAAGGATAAATGATGACATTACAACAACAACCACTGATAAGTCAATTTAGGAACTACATTCACATGAAGCAAATTTGTAGATACTAATTATGCAAGTGTAGAGTATCATGACCAATTTAGCCTTGATTGGAGACGGAAAAGAAATAACAAAATTGAGAATGAATAGGAGAGTCCCCAAATCAAAGCTTATGATACTTCTGTTGTTTGTAAAAATTTGTAACTTCAAATTACACTTTATGCATTGGCGTTTAGCATGATCACATTGTTTCAATTTCTTACATAAAAATTGTGAATTTTAATCAAATAATGAATAGTAAAATCAAAGTTAAAAATATAGAGGAGATATCTAAATAGAAACATATATTAATATTCTCATATTGGGGGTATTGTTAAGACTAAAATTTTTATTGTACAATGTAAAATGGGTAAGGAATTAAACAAATATATTCAGTGAAAAATTAAAACAATTTCAATTCCATCAAATAGTTCTATTTGATTAATTAATATATTAATAGAATTTAGTAAGAAAATTATGTTCAAACAATAAAGATCTTTAGAAAACTTGAAGTTGAGGTTTATGTGAAGTACTTGTAATCTACTCAAGCAATCCACACATTTGGCCTCTAATGGTGATCAAAATGAATCTCTATCTCAGAACTTCTTAAATAGATTGTTAATTTTAGTCCCTAACTTTTGATGTTTACAAAACAAATGAATGATACTATATATCTTCAAGAAATTTTTCAGTTATAAAGCAAATCAGATTCAAAAATCAAGTGCTATTGAAAGTAACAAAGGATGCTGAAAGCTGTCGGACGCTTGTGAATACAGGATCGGATGTCCGATAATCATTACGCAATTTCGAACGCATGATGAACTCCACCAACCGGACCGTACCGAAGGAATTAAAACATGTTCCTCTAATTCACTGACTTCAATCGGACACAAAACCATGTAGACGGCCCCGTTATTTTGCTCCCGGATAAACCAATACCGGCACTTCGGCATGCAAAGCATTGGACGGCCTACCGGACGTCCGAAAAGCATTGAAAAGATTTCTCAATTTTCACATCTACTTTCGGGATGCAAACATTAATGATACAGGACGTCCGCAAAGAATTGCAAAAAATCTCCAAACTCACTGCTTGCCTGTCGGATGCCCACAGAAACAGGCACTACCGACGTCCCGACACTCCCAACAGTTAGTTGACTCTTCATCTGCCTTCTAATCCGTTGAAAACATTAATAGAGGAATTTTTTGATCTCAATATAAATAGAGTATGGTCAACCACTTTTCAAAGAACTTTTACACATTAAGACTACAAAAGATCAAGAGTGATTTTAGTAAGAAAATACTCTATAAGGAAGATTTGTACTCTTAGTTGTGTAAATTTCGTATAATCATTTTTTGTGTGAGAAAAATATTTCAATAGTGTAGTTTGTGAGGATTATCCGAATGATTATAAAATTTCCTAACTTGACGAAGTGTAGCTTGGGGCAAGAAGGAAGTGATCATTCTTTTGTAACACAAAGATTGGTTATGTTTGATCAATTTGAAGAAACTTACTCTATAAAATAATATTCAAACTCAAGAGGAATTTGGAATTTAGTTTGCCATTCTTTCCCTTTTTACTTACTATCTTGCAAACATAAATTGCTCATCTCTTCTAGTCAACAGCAATCTTGCTCTCTTGTTAATTGTTTCATTGAGTGATAATCTAGAAAGAAGGTAAATTTCATATTGAACCAAAAGGTGTCTCATAATCTGATTAGATTTTAATTTATCTAATTCACCTCCTCTCTTAGGTTATTTTCGATCCTTACAATTGGTATCAAAATTTGGTCTCCTAGAGATTAAGTTCAAGCGGTTTTGGAGTAAAATGACAACCAACAATACCATATTTTTTGAAGGACAATCTGTCACTAGACCCCCAATATTTAATGGATCCAATTATATGAGTTGGAAAGAAAGAATGATTATTTTCTTCCAATCTGTTGATATTGAACTGTGGTTTATTGTTAATGAAGGTCCATATGATGCCACTGTTATAGATGAAGTCACTCATAGACCGAAATAAAAAATCAGAAATGAGTTGACTAGTGATGATAGAACCCACCTCACTTTGAATGCCAAGACTATGAATGTGTTATATAGTATTTTAGATTCAAATGAATCCATTAAGGTCAAAAGCTGTAGGTCTGCTAAAGAGATTTGCGACAAACTGAGAGAGATCCATGAAGGGAATGAGAATGTAAGAGAACAAAGAAATCTATCTTAGTCACCTAATATGAATTATTTAAGATGAAGTCTCATGAAAATATTGACAAAATATATTGTAGATTCAATGATTTCATTAAGGACTTAGAAGTGCTAGAAAAGGATACTCCATAGGAGAGAAAAACAGAAAAATCTTGAATATTTTGTTCAAGAATTGGAAAAATAAAGTAACCGCCATTGAAGAGACTAAAGACTTGAACTCTATGTCTATTGAATCTCTTATTAATTTTCTAACCTCTTATGAGTTGAAACTTAAGATTAAGGTACAAAAGGAAGAGGATGCAAAGGTGAGAAGGAGCATTATTTTAAAAGTATCTCAAAATGAATATGACTCAACTTCCTTGGATGGAGATGATGTAGAAGTTGATGATAATGATCTTGCTCTCATCACAAGAAATTCAAGAGAATCCTCAATAAAAGAAAATTCAGAAAAGGAGGACCTAACAATTCATTTCCAAATCAGTTCAACAATGCAAGAAACAAAGGAAAAGCAAGAGACCAATAAAAAGTAAGCTGACAAGTATTTTGAATACGGCAAACTTGGATACTATATGAGTGAGTGCCCAATTAAGAAAAAGAAAGATGGAAAAGTTGAACGAAAACCGAAAATTCAACAACTTCCAAATCACTTGGAATGATTGCAATTCAGATGGTGACGTTAAAGAGGAAGAAGAATCTGTTCAAATGACTTGATGACCATTGATAATGATGAGGTAACCACTTGCAACTCTCAACTTAATAGTGATAATGAATCTAATAATGATGTTAATTCCTTCATTGAGAGATGGCATGATAGTTTGAAAGAATTCTATGTTAGAAACAAGGAACTAAAACAAAAGATCAATTTTCTCATTCAAGACAATGCAAACCTTTTTCGATAAAATAAAAATCTGAAAGATGAAAATGACAACTTGAGAAGAGTTGAGATTGATTTACATATTGAGTTTGATAGAAAAATAAAGTTTTGTAAGATACTCAAAAAGGAATAAGGGGGAATTGAAAAGAAAGAATGGATAATTTTAACGAGTTGTTCCAAAACAAGAAACAAAACTGTTTTCAAAGGAATGAATCAAATCTCATTTTGGCAATCATAAGAAAGGTTAAATTCTAATGCAAACAATTTACCATTTATAAGAAAGGCAAGTCAAATTTGTTAAACCTGTCCATGCAAGTAATTCGCTGACTATGTGTAGTTTTTGTTACCAAATTGGACACATGAAGAATAATTATTATGTAAGAAAAAATATGAGAAATGACATGAAATGCATGTGGATAGTTAGACATAATGCTAACTCTGAAGGACCCAAAAGTAAAGGGTACCAAATATTATCTTGTGAACTTGTGTGTAGGTGAACTTGGTGAATATCATTAAACAATTAAAATGGTTCATAGATAGTGGATGTTCAAGACATATGACCGATGATCCATCACAATTCATCAAGATCAAACCAAAATCAAATGAAAAAGTAACATTTGGAGATGATAATAAAGCTAAAACAGTTGGAGTAGAAGATGTTGGTAGAATGGGCAAACTTTTGTTCACAATGTTCTTCTAGTTGATAATTTGAGTTATAACTTGCTAAGTGTCAGTCATTGTGTGATAGAAATCTGTTTGTGTTGTTCAAAAAGTATGAATGTCTTGTTCTTGATTCAAAATTTAATATTATTTTCAAAGAAAAAAAGAATAAATGACATCTATGTAGTTATTCTAGAAAATGTTGATTCTTCTATCTTTAAATGTCTTAAAATTGCAAATGAAGACCCTTGGTTGTGGCATAAAAGATTTGTTATTTTAACATGAATTTGTTAAAAGAAATTTTCAAAAAAGGACTTGTTAGAGGTTTGCCAAAAATTAAATTTGAAAAGGACAAAATTTGTGATGCTTGTCAATTTGAAAAAACAAGTAAAAGTTTCTTTTAAACCTAAAAATGTGTTTCTACTTCAAAACCTTTGGAACTTTACATCTTGATTTGTTTGGTCCTACACAAATTGTTAGTTTGGGTGGTAAAAGATATTGTTTGGTTATTGTTGATGATTATTCTAGATACACTTGGGTAATTTTTCTTACTCACAAAGATGATGCCTTCAAAAATTTTGTTTCCTTATTTGAAAAAGTTTAAAACCTAATTGGGTTGAAAATTATTAAGATTAGAAATGACAATGGTTCGGAATTTAAATTTTGTGATTTTTCAAATTTTGTGATAACAATGGAATTACATATGACTTTCAATTGCAAGGACTCCTCAACAAAATGGTGTTGTTGAAAGAAAGAATAAAACTCTTCAAAAAATCGCAAGAACCATGTTAAGTGAATGCAACTTGTCAAAATATTTTTGAGTCGAAACCGTGAATACGGCTTGTTATGTAATGAATAGAGTTCTTTTGAAACCAATTTTGAACAAAACTTCTTATGAGTTAATGTTTCATAAAAAGTCAATTGTTGGATATTTCAAAATTTTTTGTTGCAAGTCTTTTATTTTAAATATCAAGGAACACCTTGAAAATTTGATAAAAAATCTGATGAAGGCATTTTCTTAAGATATTGTGAGAGCAAAAGAGGTTTTAGAATTTATAATAGAAGAACTCTTGTTATAAAAGAATCCATACATGTCATATTTGATGAATCTAATGATGATATTTTTCAAGAGTTGTTGTGAGGATGATGATATAGGTGTTCAAGAAGAATTTAAGAAACTCACAATTCATGATCAAGACAATGCTACACTAGAAGATAATTAGAAGAAAGATGATCCTCAAGAAATCAAGTATCGGAAGAAAATGACAAGGATGTTGGTACACCTAAGGATCTTCGAAGAGTTTGGAAGTTTGTTCAAAATCATTCAAAAGAGCTTATCATTGGTGATCCATTCGAAAATGTTAGAACACGTTCCTCCGCTAAGTAATTGATGGATAATTTTACCTTAGTCTCACATTTTGAACCTAAAAATGTTATTGATGTCTTAAAAGATGAAAACTGAATTTTACCCATGGAAGAGGAAATAAATCAATTTGAGAGGAATAAAGTTTGGACACTAATTGAAAGATCTCAAAATCATCCTATTATTAGCACAAATTGGATTTTTAGAAATAAAATGAATGACAAAGATGAAGTTGTGCGAAATAAAACTAGACTTGTAGTTAAGGGGTATGTTCAAGAAGAAAAAACAGACTTTGATGAAACATTTGCTCCCGTAACTAGGTTAGAATCAATTAGAATGTTCTTGGCTTTTGCATGTTACAAGGATTTTAAATTATTTCAAATGGATGTTAAAAATGCTTTCTTAAATGGTTTATTGATCAAGAGGTTTTATATTGACTAACCTCCCGATTTTGAAAATGAAACATTTCCAAATAATGTGTTTAATTTTTCAAAAGCTTTGCATGGATTGAAACAAGTTCCAAGAGCGTCGTATGAACGTTTAAGTGATTTTTTGGTTGAGAATGATTTTAAAAGAGGTATTGTGGATAACACTCTTTTTACTAAATAAAGTTTCAATGATCTCCTAATTATACAAATATATGTTGATGATATTATTTTTGGTACTACTAATGAGTGTTTGTGCAAAAAGTTTTCACTATTATGCAAAAAGAGTTTGAGATGAGTATGATGGGAGAATTGAATTTCTTCCTTGGGCTCCAAGTGGTTCAAAACTGAGAAAGTACGTTCATCAATCAAACTAAATACACTAAGGAGTTACTCAAAAGATTTGGAATGGAGGATTCAAATCAAGTTGGAACACCTATGTGCACATTTACCAAACTTGACAATGATGAAGAAGGTATAAAGTTGATGAAAAGAAATATCGAGGTATGATTGGTAGTTTACTTTATTTAACCGCAAGTAGACCTGATGTTATGTTCGCTGTTTGCTTGTGTACTTGTTTCCAATCTTATCCAAAAGAATCTCATTTGATTGCTGTGAAAAAAATCTTTAGATATTTAAAAGAAATTTTGAACTATGGTCTTTGGTATTCAAAGTGTCATGAATTACCTTTTTGTGGCTTTTCGGATGCTAATTTTAGTGGATGTAGGATAGATAGAAAAAGTACAAGTGGTACATATCACTTTCTTGGAGTTCTCTAGTGTTATGGTTTAATAAAAAATAAAATGCTATCTCCTTGTCTACAGCCGAAGCAAAATATGTTGCCACCGGTGCATGTTGTGCTCAATTGTTCTGGATGAAAAGTATTTTGAATGATTTTGGATTAGTGTATGACTGTGTGCCTATTTATTGTGATAATACAAGTGCCATAAATTTGACAAAAAATTCCATTCAATATGTTAGGACAAAGCATATAAACATAAAGTATCATTTCATTCATGATCTTGTCTAAAAGTGTGAAATTTGTGTACAATATATTTGCTTAAAAGATCAAATTACTAATATTCTTACAAAATCCTTATCACTAGACCAATTTGTGTTTTTGAGAACAAAATTAGGCGTTTTAGAAAAGATTCTCTAAAAAATTCTCTGATCACACTTTATCGGACGTCCGATGCATATGAAGTGGATGTCCGACAGTGTTCTAAACGATTTTTTCAAAAAATTTTGGCTCGGACGTTGGTGTCGGACGCTTCTCTTATTCGGCCGTCCGACACTCAAAAGAGACATATTATAAAGCAGTCATTTCCTTCATTTAGTTCATTTTTCAACCGCTGTCTGGACGCACCTTTTTCTCTTCTCCCACTTTCAAATTTCAAATTCATCTTTTCTTTGAACAAGTTTCAAGAAATTGATTTCTTCAATACCATCACACCCCTTTTGTGCATCCCTTAGCACTCACAACTTTTTCTAACTGCCAACCACTCCATCAATCCCAATTCTCAGTAAAAATCCTATCCACTCAAAATTCACTCTTTTTGAAAGATTCAAACTTACATTGTAGTCTATATTGCAATCTTAGTCCATCTCATACACATTTTTATCACACATTGCAACAAAAATATCTTGCATATCATCATGGTTCGAGTGAGAGGACGCTTTATTGGGTATCGAATGCACTACCAGGCTAAGAAATGAAGACATTGAAATTGTCGAGATTTTCCACCAGGAAATCATCAAGAAAAAAGACTAAAACACAAGATAGAAAAAGGAAACATCCTACCAGAGAGAAACATATAGATCAAACTGAGGCACAGCCAACTGAAGTGCCCAATGTCAGTGATGATGAACAGCCAACTGCTGAGTTTTCACCAGGAAAATCACCTAGACAAAGGACTGAGACTCGCGGTGAAAAGAGGAAACGTCCTACTAGAGGGCAATCTGCTGCTCAAACTGAGGAAAAGCCAACCCCATTGCCCCAAGTTTATAGATGATGATGTCAGAGAGAGGTTTGAATGGATTTCACAAAAGGGTTTCATCACTCAGAGGACCATTCTCCCTTCTGAATTCCGTAAGTTTGACCTTGAACCAATTCTTAAACTTTTTGAATTCAAAAATGGTCTCACATTCTGCCCCTATCTAACACTTATTATCCTGATATGCTTCATCAATTCTTTGCTAACCTTAGGAAGGGTAGTTCACACCCTGATCTTATTTCGCGTGTCAATTCAATTGATCTTGCATTCAATTCCTGACATTGTTAATGCTATTTAAAAAATAAAATTGAAGATGATTTTTAAAAAAAATTACAAAATTTTTCTCTTATAAAGAGTTTTCCAACTGCTTATCACCATTTTCATATTACAAAACTAATGATTTACTTTCAAACTTACTTTAACACTCCTGCTGAGGTAAAATTGGAGGATTTCAGTTCTCAAAATTTGATCATCTTTTTAATAATTTCAAACCTGTTGGTTCCTATTGAATGGTCATAGGACTGATACCAATAAAATGGAGTTTACCTATTTTATTGCTTTCTTGAAAAAGTCCGAATTGATTTCGGTTTTGTTATGTGCCAAGTTTTTGTTCAAAATCAGCACTGATAGTCATAGGAAACTATCCTATAAAAGTTTTTAACTCCAATCTTTACTCACTTCAAAATACCTTTCACTGGAGTGTCTCCAAAGGAGACTGCATCCATCATGTTTTTCAAAAGTTTATTTTGAAAGAAAAAATCTGAGATTCTTTGATGGTCATTGGTGTTACAAGGAATCTGCTTTGGAGTTTAGGACAAAGAGTCGCCATGAAACTCCTATCACTCCCAGACCTCCCAGGGACCAGTCTCAGTATGTTTCACCCTTCACTATCCATCCTAAGAAAATTATTACTCAGCCTTCCTCATCCAACAATGAAGTCATCTCCTTACTTGAGGAGTTCAAACAACACATTCTCCTTCTTGAAATGGTCTGATGATGACCATGTCACCTAAGTAGCAAGTCACTTTTATTGACAAAAGAAACTTGCTTGTGCATCCTATCCCTCAAGAAGATGAAAATGTGCATCAAAAAGAGTCTCGGACTGAGTCAACACCTGTTCCACAAGATAAAAGGCCACAAACTGAGTTCACCCTTGAAGTTCATGTTTCAAGTTCTCAGCCACAAGATAAGGGTAAGGCTCTAACAACTGAAGTTCGTAATGGTGATGATGAGGAGAAATGAAGAAGAGTGGATCCTGCTTAATTTCGCCTTACAAGAAGAAGGCCTGGATCGTCCAAGATCACCATTTAGACACTCTTAGGCACTTGCATTTCATTTTAGAATGACATTTCATATTAGACATTTACATCTTTTGTACTTCCTCTTTTGTTGATTCAAGTACTCTGTACTACTGAATTCCGGTTAACTTTGTTGGTTTCTAGTTTAATTGCTAATATATAACTTTGATGGTTTCTAGTTAACTTCTTTTGGTATATTTTTTGACTAATGAGTACTGAATGATTGGTATACTTGTGACTGCTGATTTCTGGTATCAATTTGCTGAGTTTGTGGATTGCATTTCTGATGTATTGGATATTGGTTATTGATACTGATTGATAATGCTGGATTGCTGATATTTGATATTGATTGGTTGTTACACTTATCTTATGATGACAAAAAGGGGAGAAATGGATATTGGGATCCGTTGGAATGTTGTATAAATGGTTAATGTGTAACGAAAAGTTATTCTGAGGAGGAGTTATACTGATCTTAAAAATTTTTAGCACTTAAAAACATCTTTTATACATTGAGTGAGAGAGAGTTTTGGCTCAATTATTTTTCCTCCATCCATTGTTTTGTCATCATCAAAAAGGGGGAGATTGTTAATCTTAGCCCCTAACTTTTGATATTTACAAAACAAATGGATGATACTAATATCTCTTCAAGAAATTCTTTTAGTTATGAAGCAAATCAGATTCAAAGATCAAGTGCTATTGAAAGTAACAAAGGTTGCTAAAAGCTGTCGGACGCTTGTGAAGGTAGGATCGGACGTCCGATAATTATTGCGCAACTTCGGACGCATGATGAACTCCACCACCGGACGTCCGAAGGAATTAAAACATTTCCTCTAACTCACTGATTTCGATCGGATGCAAAACATTAGAACACCGAACGTCCGATAAACAATGCGGCACTTCGAACACAAAGCATTGGAGGTACCGGACATCCGAAAGGACTGAAGAAAATTTCTCAATTTACTATCTGCTTTCGGACGCAAACATTAATGGTACCGGACATCCGAAAGAATTGAAGAAAATCTCTCAAACTCACTGCTTGCTGTCGGACGCAAGAAACAGGACTATCGGATGTCCGACACTTCCAACGGCTAGTTGACTCTTTAGCTACCTTCTATCTGTTGGAAGCATTAATAGAGAAATTTTTTGATCTATATAAATAGAGCATGGTCAACCACTTTCAAAGAATTTTTGCACATTGAGACTACAAAAGATCAAGAGTGATTTTAGTAAGAAAATACTCTATAAGGAAGATTTGTACTCTTAGTTGTGTAAATTTCGTATAACCTTTTTCTTCTGTGAGAAAAATATTTTAATAGTGTAGTTTTGTGAGAGTTATTCGAATGATTGTAAAACTTTCTAATTTGAACCAAGTATGACTTAGGGGTAAGAAGGAAGTGATCCTTCTTTTATACACAAAGATTGGTTGTATTTTGATCAATTTGAAGAAACTTGCTCTATAAAATAATATTCAATCTCAAAAGGAGTTTGGAATTTGGTTTGTCATTCTTTTCCCTTTTTACTTACTATCTTGCAAATATAAATTGCTCATCTCTTTTACTCACAAGCAATCTTGCTCTCTTGTTAACTGTTTCATTGAGTGATCATCTAGAAAAAAGGGTAAATTTCATATTGAACCAAAAAGCGTTTCATAACCTAATTAGATTTTAATTTACCTAATTCATCCCTCCTCTTAGGTTGTCTTCGATCCTTACATAGGTTTACTCAAACCAGAAAAACACTAGTTTTCACTAAGAATATATCTCATAAGATGATGATATGAAGGGGAAAAACTGGTTAGAGTGGGAAATAGAAGGGAAAGAGAGAGAGAGGAATGATTTTCTCTCTCTAGGCTAGTCGAATTTTCTATCTTTTTCTATCCCTGGACTTTCTCTAAAAATTTCAACTCCTTATCAATTGAAAGTTTTATCTTAATATCTTAAATTATGAGAACAAATATAGACAAATAAAGATTCTAATTCTTACTAAAATACATAACCAATTTCCAGTAAGTTCGTCATTATTTGTATAGTAAATTCGTCAAACTTAATTTATCTTACAAATTAAATCATAAGTTTTACAAACTTATAATTCAATTTGTTATTTGAATGTGTCTTAGTATTGCATAAGAAACTCTTAATGTGTGTGACTTATTAAGTTCTCTATTATATCGGTAATAAGTAAAAATTAGAAATTGTAATTATAAGAACTAGATAAATTAACTCTTTAATTTATCATTATTCATTTTTATTCAAGTAATTTATACTTATAGATCTTGATTGGCTTCTAGAAAAGGATCACGACTAGAAAAATAGATAGATTGGGTCAAGTAATTGTCTTCACCTTTTCATGCATGCGTACTGTGTAATTAATATCTCTTACCATGCTCATCTCACATCAATTTAGAATATGAAATATGCGTCAACCCTGGTAACACTAATGATTTTCTTATTATCAAAATATAATTATCAATGAATAGATACATGGATACACTTATCTGTGATCTTTTCACTTAGTACTAAGATTTCTGGAGTTACATTTTTAATAAATAACCATTAATGAGATAACTCTTTTACTATTAGGGGTAGTGAATCCTTATAGTTTATTAAGTATTTACAAAGTTTCATGATACATCTAAACTCTAATGATATGAGTTACAGTTTTATGTATAATAATCGAGAGAGTCAATGTACAATAATTCATAATTAAGATATTATGACTCTCAAGTGATATGGACCACTTATACATACACATCATTTAGAGAACATATCATTGATGCTAAAATAGTTATTTGTACGAAATTCTTTATGTAGAGATTTTAGTCTATTGTAGTGCATTGTAGTAGTGTGATCAACTAGTGCGGTTTGTAATAAATTTGGTGGACAATAGCGAGTGTTACGTAAGAGGGATTATATGATTAGAAGTGCTAATAGTGTATTAGAGGAACATAAGCTAGTATTAGAGGCTAAGAGGAACAAAGAGATAAGATTGGAACTTGATCACGACACTTGTCATCGATCCAAGGCTTCTTGACCAAGACTTTTCATAGTAGTTATCTTACAAATTCAACTACTTTTCCTTCCATTTTTCTCCCACCTTGGCCGAACCTCTAGAAAGATAAAATAGAGAAGATAACTCCCATTTCTATCTTGATCTTTGCTTGATTTGGAGAGAAAACCAACAAGAACCCCTAATCTAATCCGAAGAAAGGTGCAACATGTGAGGAGGTGGGCTTGCGGTGAAGTGATTTGAGAAAGAAAACTCTTGTTTTGCATTTTCCTGTTGGGGTTTGAAGGTATCATGCTAAAAAATTTCCCTTCTCTCTCTTATCTTGTATTTTAATGGATATATGACTTGATTATGAAAGTTTTGTGGAAGATTTCATGGTTTTGTGAAGTTGGTTGAATTTCCAGCATTGATTTGTATATTTCTAGCCTTGAGATGAGAATTTCTAGCTTTGATATGAACTTATGAGCTTTGATATGAGAATTTCTAGTTTGGATATGCAATCGAAGAAAGGTGCAACATGTGAGGAGGTGGGCTTGTGGTGAAGTGATTTGAGAAAGAAAGCTCTTGTTTTTGCATTTTCCTGTTGGGGGTTTGAAGGTATCGTGCTAAAAAACTTCCCTTCTCTCTCTTATCTTGTATTTTAATGGATATATGACTTGATTATGAAAGTTTTGTGGAAGATTTCATGGTTTTGTGAAGTTGGTTGAATTTCCAGCATTGATTTGTATATTTCTAGCCTTGAGATGAGAATTTCTAGCTTTGATATGAGAATTTCTAGTTTGGATATGCAACTTTTAGTTTCGCTATATGATTTTCTAGCTCTAGTTTGCAATTTCTAGCTTAGGGTTCAAATTTCCAACCTTGATATAGTTGTTCATGCGCTATGTATATGTCAAATTTGGTTATCTTTTGTGGCCTAGAAACATGTACCACTTGTCCCCTATAACAGGTGGCCTTGATTGAGATTGATTTGCCATGAAATTAGGATTGGAATTTGGAGGGTAATCTTGAAGAAATTAGGGGAGATGTTGCTGTTTTTTCTCTCTTATCGCTTTAAATGAGTGAGAGTAAGGGTTGAGGTGTGAATTATAGGATTGGTTTGGACTCACCTTGCTTAAAATTGCTTGAATCCACCTTGGTTGTGACATATAAGCTGAATTTTTGCCAAAACCAAGCATTTTATAAGGAGGGAAATAATGGTTACTTCAAGCATGTTTTTTAGTAACCTGTATCCGGATTTAAACTTGAAAACTTTAATCGCTTTTCTAACAAAGTCGTGTGCATACCTCACATATGTTTTTGCTAAGTCTCATGGATTACATTTACATGAATTTTCCTTTGATATTGATAAGAAAAATTTGTGCATTTTGAAACCCCAGTTTTGATTGCATCTTACTATACGATATTTACTCGCAGATTTCAAGAGTGACCAGGGTGTAAGGTTTGAGTTTGACATTAATAAGCCGTGAACCATTAGTGAGTGTTTCACTTGTATGTTGCGACTTGTTCCTTGATTAAAGTGAAATCTTGCTTGCTTATGCTCGTTTGTCTTGAATTTAGTAGGGTGAGTATGTACCTTATCACACTTGCTCGAACTTGACATTGTTTACATATGAAATGATATACGTGTGCTTGACTTGAACGTCAATTAGGTATGTTGTTCCATCGGCTATATAATATGCTTGGGATTCCAAACCCTATTAACTAGTTGGTTAAATCGAGTCAGCGAGGGTTTGGTCGAGGTGACCGATGAACTATGGATCCTGTGTCTTGTGAATGACCCTAGTATACTCGAGTATTACCCCACTTGTTATTTGATTGGCGTGCAGGTCCAGTAAAGGGGGATGATCGATGGACAGAGACTGGCATGAAGTGATGATTTACTGGATCTTCATAGTGTATTCGAAGGTTGACGGAGTGTCAATGATTGCGAGACAAGCGGCTAGTGCGAGAGAAATGTATCCTTCCACTTGAAAGTGCTACTTATTCCTTACTTGCCTATTCTTGATTTCCTTAGTTACCGTTTTTTTTACTTGCTCTGAGATTGCTACTTGGTTTGCATGATAATTGGAACCTCACTAAGTTTTAATTCATCCCATTAGTTTTGTTTTCCTTACAGGGGGCAAATGCAAGGACATGTGATTGGGATAGGCTGGATTCATGTCTAGATCTCTCGACTAGTGTAATTGTAATAGCACTAGTGCTCATCTAGGGTTAGGAACTCAGTTAGAACATGAATCTTTTGTTACATTTTGGGTCTATATGGATATTCGAAGTAATCACATGTGTACATATATATATCAAGTTTGAAACTGCTGCTCCACTGATTCGTGTTTCTGATAGGTATGAGTGAGTCTTGGTGAGAGTTAGGCAGACGATCCGTTAAACTCTGGGATACACCCTAGGAGGAGTTTGGGTCGTCATAGGTGGTATCAGAGTCTAGGTTTGAATTGGCCTGAGCAGCTTGAGTGAGTATAGTTGTGACGGCTTAAGTGCTAATGTTAAGTGTGAAAAAATCTAAGTACTAGGTGGTGAATCTTACCTCGTTTGCTTCTTATTGTCTTGATGCTTGGTTGTACTGTAGGTAATGGAGGGAGCCAGTCGAAACGAGCATTTTGAACGGCCTCATTGAGTTCTTAGCTACCAAGAACGTCCAGGAGGGACTGTTTTTCATTGGACTTCAAGGCGTAGAGTCAGGCATTGTGATTGCTGGTAAACTTACTCGTATCCCAATAGGGTGGTCCTCGCCATAGTGGACGAGAGGAGAAGGTTGCCTAATGCCAATCATAGGGCCCAAACTGAGATCAAGCACCTAAGGCAATTTTAAGAGAACCAAGCGCTAGAATTCATGATCTTGAGACCTCTATTCTCGACGAACAAGAGAGGACTACTACCTTTCGAGAACAAGTGCAAGAGGCTAAAGACCGTCTTGTTCAGGTTGTGAGAGACATGAGGGATCGAACTGAGCATATTAGAGTTGAGTGTGAATTGTTCGTTGATGAGGTAGGACAAAGGAACGTGGCTGAGGAGGTCAAGGGAATGCAGTTCCTAACGAGTCTGAGGAGAAGCCTAAGGAAAAGCAAGTAGCACCTGAGGAAGAAACAAAATCGGCTGGTTCGGTGATGAACTAAGCTAGGTGTGAGGACTCGCAAATTTATCTATTTTAAACTCCTATTACTAGCTTATTTAAATATTTAATTGCCCATTTGCCCCGAATATTTTATTTCAACCTTTTAGACCCAAATACATTGAACTATGACTTACTTGTATTTTAAATGACCCGTTTCGAAATTTAATTTTTTGAAAACCCGTTAAGTGAGAATAGTGAATACGTGTTTGGAAACAATAATCGATTCGAAAATACAATAAGTTTTGAAAAATGGGGAGACTTGTACATTAGTCTTGAAATAGGTATTTTTATGTTTAAGTGTTCAATTATTAGTTAGTGATATTATCGTTATAAGAATTTCTTGAAAATTTCACTTTATCGCGCACAAATCGGAAGTACGAGTTTTACACGCACGATTAATTGAGGGACTTAAGACCATTATTTTTAGACCATTGAGAGTGAATAATAATAGTATGAATGAAAGTGCATTAGAGGTTTAGTGCACCAAGTGAAACAAACCCGAGAGGAATCGGGCGCGAAACGCGCGCGACTCGTACTATTGAAGAGTTGACTTTTGGACAAATTAGAACCACACATTTTAGCTTCTCTTGGAAGGTTCATTTGCATCAAACTCTCTCTCTCTTTAGCTCCTAGACAGCCGGCCATCCAAGGGGAGAAAAACCACCAAAGTTCTTCATTTTTCCTTCATCAAATCTTCACCAAATCACCTCCAATTTCACCTAAACTTTGCTAACCACTTGGAGACCACCTCAACCTAGGAAGAGAGCTTGCTTTCCACAGTTTTGTTGAGCTTCAAGAGGCCAAAAATTTTCTGCTTTGTTCATCAAGAGAGGTAAACCACGATCAACTATAAGAATCTTAGTTTATGAAGACTATCTTGCACTTATAAGCTTATATAATCATGTGGGTAGCTTTATTTTATGTTGGAAGTTGGTGTGTGGGCTCTATGAACTCCCACTATTGGATTGATGGATTGATTTGTTGTGTTTTGATGTTTATTTAATGTTGGATTAGTGTTTAATCTAGTGGAAATAGGTTGTCTTGTTGAAGGAAAACTCAACGGAAGTGATGAGGGAATTTTTTCATTTCTGCCCCTGTACATGCCGTGGCCCTTAGAGCAATTTTTTGTGGTTCTAATGACTTGTTTAATGATGTATACATGTTGTATGGGTTGTGTAGAAAGTTTCATCAAAACATTTCGGGATTTGGATGGGTAGATGTTGAGTTTTCGGAAATCAGCAAAAAACTGAAAATTTTCCGTAACTGCTCTGGCAGTGTTTTTGTTTGGCTATACTTTTTTGCTCCGACGTCGAAATCGAGTGCCGTTTGTGGCACTGGAAACTAGACATTCCCATTCCAACAGTATAAAATGCACGTTCTAATTCCACCTGAGTAGTCCATACCAATCGTTTGAACATGACTGTCCTGTTTCGCGTCTACACTGGGAGCTCTGTTTTGAGCAGCGAATTGATGCTCCAATATGAGCTAATTGTGGACAGATTTTGAAAACAATTTCTTCTGAGAAATTGTAGCTTTATCAATATAGTTTTCAATGCCACTGACCATGCTCAATTCTAAGTTAAATTGAGTGAGTTGTGACCGAAATCCGAAACTGACCCAATGATTTGAAACCCTCTTTTTGGCTAGTAAATGTCTAGATCTTGATTGGGACTCGTTGTTTCGAAATTCTTGGTGTTAATCACCTACTAAATGCATCTTGGATGTTTCTTAGACATTACCTACACAAAGAGACCGTGTTTGAGACATTTGTGTTGGCCAAATGTTTTGAAAACGGAAAACTCATGTACAAGGTAGATTTGCCTTGGAAATTTGGAAACTTTGGTGATCTAGTTAACCAACTTTCTGTGTGTATTTTTCCATGAAAATTGATAGAGGAATAGCCCTCATATGGTAGTATAATACTGCCAACTTTGGTATCATTCCAAGTCCATTTCGATGCCCAACTAAAGTACCTAAGCTCAAGCTTTAAACCTGGAAAATCCTTGTTTGAGGAGGAAATTCTGCAACTTGGAACCGCCGTATCTTGGTGCTCAAAACTCCAATTCTTGTTCTGCTTGTTGAGTTGAAAACTTTGATTGTAACTCTAATTGAGTTCCAAATGTCAGAGGCTAGTTCGCATTGTGTGAATTTTGCCGAATTTCCAAACTTGGTCGAAAATCAACCCAAATCTGTCTTGACTTTCCAAAACAGCAACGTTGGGCCAAATTTTGAATATCTTCCAATTGGAATCATGGAAAAGTGTCTTCTAGGAACTTTTAGTACATTAGAACTAGTTTCCAACGGTATCAAGTTTTCCAATTTTGGACATACAGAGAGTGAGATACGATTTTTCAAAAATCAAATATCAAATCTGAAATTTTCAAACTTGACGGGAATTGAGTTTTTGAGACTCTTCTCTATCCTTCAATACTAATTGACCATTTTAGACTTGTCTTCATGAAGTAAATCCGTTTTTTCCTTGTGTTAATAAACACTACTTTTGAACCTTGAATTTTGAGCAAGTAAAACTCCATTCCATGGTATTTTCTAGATTGTACAAGTGTACAATCCCTCTCTTGATAAGAAAGGATTTTAAGTGATAGTGTGTGAGGACTCGCAAATTTTCTTATTTTGAACTCTAAATTTTTAGCTTATTTAATTATTTATTTAGACCAAATATTCCGAATATTATTTTCTAACCCTTTTATACCCAAATACATTGAACTATGACTTGCTTATATTTTTAAAGTGACTCGTTTCAAAATTTAATTTTTGAAATCTCGTTAAGTGTGAATAGTGACTACACATTTGGGAATAATAATCGATTCGAGAGTACAATAAATTTGAAAAATTGGAGACTTGTACCTTAGCCCTAAAGTGGTTAATTTTAAGTTTAAATACTCAAGTGATAGTTAGATGTACTATCGTTATAAGAATTTCTTGGAGATTTCGCGTTATCGCGTACAAATCGGAAGTTCGCATTTTCGCGCGCGCGACTAATTGGAGGACTTTAGAAATTATTTCTAAACTATTAAGAGTGAATAATATGAGTATGAATATAAGTGCATTAGAGGTTTAGTGCACAAGTGAAACGAACTCGAGAGGAATCGAGCACAAAACGCGCGCGTGCGCGCGCGAGAAAAGTTGACTTTTGGAGCTTTCTTAGCCACTTATTTAAGCTTCTTAAGGAAGATTAATTTCAACACAATTCCCTCTCTCTTGCTCACTAGAACAGCTGGCCAAGAGGAGTAGAAAAACTATCCAAAGTTCCACAAATTTCTTCCTCATTTCTTCATCCAAATCTTCACCAAATCACTCCAAAATTTAACCGTACTTAGCTCATCACTTGGAGATCACATCTAGCTAAGAAAGGAGCTCACTTTCCATGGATTCTCTGAGCTTCAAGTGACCGAAAATTCTGCTTGAACCATCAAGGAAGGTATATAGCGATCAAACCTTCAAATCTTGAATTATGGAAGTTCTATTGCACTTATAAGTTCATTTGATCATGTGGGTAGCTTAGATTATGGTGAAATTTGTTGTGTGGGCTCTATGAATTCCCACTTTGACTTATTGGGCTGATTTGATGAGTTTTAATGATATTCATGTTGGTTTAGTGCTTAAATTGGTAGAACTAAGTGAGTTTACGAAGGAAAGATCAAAGGTAGTGCAAGGGAGAAAATTTCCGATTCTGCCCTTTTGATGTTCGTGACCTTTAAGGCGAAATTTTGTGGATCTAATGGCTTAGTTATGATGTTTATATGTTGAATGAGATGTGTAGAAAGTTTCGTTGAAAATTCCATGAATTGGTTGGCCAAAAGTAAAAATTTCGTAAGCTAGTAAACCTGAAAAATTCTCACGTCATTGCCCAGGCAGTGTTCTTGTTTCGGCCATATCTTTCTGCTCCAATGTCAAAATCGAGTACCGTTTACGGAAATGGAAACTAGACATTCCCAGCTTTTCAACGGTATAAAATGTAGGTTCTAATTCGACCCGAGTGATCTGTAACAAGCTTGTAAAGTCGACTGCCCTGTTCCACATTTTCACAGAGAACTCTGTTTTGAGCAGCAACGTGATGTCCAGAAATGACCTAGTTGTGGAGATATTTTGAGAATGCTTTCTTCTAAGAAATTATAGCTTATGAATCTAGTTTTTAACGCCACCAACGACGCTCAATTCCGAGTTGAATTGAGTCAATTGTGGCCGAAATCCAAAACTGACTCAGAGGTAGAAAACCCTCTTTTGGCTAGTTAAAGATTTAGCTTCGATTTGGGACTTGTTAATTCGAATTTCTTGGTGGTCACCTACCAAATTACACCTTGGATGTTTCTTAGACCTTGTCTTCATAAATGGATCATGTTTAAGAATTTTCATTGGCCAAATGTTTGGAAAAGGGAAAAACACAAATGCAAGGCAGATTGCCTTAGAAATTTTGCAAACTTTATTGACTTTGTTCACTAGCTTCCCAAACGAAGTTTTCCATGAAATTTGGTAGAGAGCTAACCCTCATAAGGTGGTATAATACTACTAAATTTGGTATCATTCTGAGTTCATTTCAATGCTCAAACAAGGTCCCAAAGTTCATGACTTCAACCTGAAAAATTGTCTAAGTGTCTTATATTTTCAGCAATTTTGAGCTACTATATCTTGGTGCTCAAAACTCCAATTCTTGTTCTGTTTGTTGGATTTTAAACCTTGCTTGCAACTCTAATTTAGTTCCAAAATTCAAAGGCTAGATCGAATTCTGTGATTGTTTCCGATTTTCCAAAGTTGGCGAAAAATCAACCTCAAAACTGCCTTGCGAGCTTAGAACAGCAATTTTGAGCTAATTTTTGAATATCTTCCGTTAGGAATCATAGAAAAGTGTCTTCTAGGAATTTTTAGTACTTTGGAAAAAGTTTCCAACGGTACCAAGTTTTCCAATTTTGGACCTACGAAGAGTGAGTTATGATTTTTGCAAGAATACCCCTTAAATCTGAAATTTTTGAAACTTAAGGAAATGGAGTTTTCAAATTCTCCTTTCCTCCTCGATAACACTTGAACGTTTTATACCCGATTTCAAAGGTGAAATCCTGATTTCTCTTATGCTTTGAAACCATGCCTTTGAGCCTTGATTTACGTATAAATCGGGCCCATTTTCATAAGAATTTTCTTAGATTGTACAAGTGTACGATCTTCTTCGATAATTAGGGTTAAATGATGGATTACTATTTAATTGTCAGGCACCCACGAGGACCTTCAAGAGGATCCAACGGTGAACGCTTGAAACTCTAGTGACATTTCTACTTGAGAAACTTGGTGAGTGTCAAGTGCATGAATAGTTGAAACTATGTGCATTCGATACATGCTCACTCGTTATTCATGAATTGAGATTTTGAAAATGGAGCCGAGTGTGTACTTTATCGCACTCGTCCTCTTTTGCAATTAATGACTCATGCTTAAAATGCTTGAAATGCTTGAAATTGTCAAATGCTTGAATATGCTGAATGCTTGCTTGATATGAAATTGTATGCTATGGCTGCATACGTCGTTGGAGTGAATCTCCTCGACACTCAAACATGCTTGGGGGACGCCCAACTCTCACTGGCTAACCTTGGACTCGAGCCGGCATGGGCTTGGTCGGGCTCCTTGGCGAACCATGAGAAAAACAAAAACTTGACCTAATAAGAGGTCTTGCTTGGCATACTCGAAGCAGTATCGCCCAACACAAACGACAGGCGGGCCGATACAGGGGTATGTAAGGTGAAAGGGGACATGATAAGTGAAGTTCTACGGACTAAGCCTACCCGATTGACGGAAGTGTCAATTCGTGGAGGTTCTGGATCGCGCAAGTGGAAAATAGCTCCTGAGAGCTCCTATATCCTTGAATTGTTTCTGTTACACATTCTTGCTCGAATTACTAATTTCTCGCATATTACTGTTTATTCATTATTTGGGCTTGTTACTTGGACTGTGTGCTTGCATGTGTGTTTCTTGGCCTCACGAGCGTTTTGCTCACCCTTTAGATTTGTTTTCCTTAACAGGGATGGATCGGAGTGAACTTGAGGAAACCCCTTTTGGATGTACTTTTGTTTTAGGGTTTTCCAATGTACTTGGCTAGACCTTGGATTATTGTATAAATGGAGATTTGATGTAACTTTTGAGAATCAAATGTAAGAAGTGGATGATTGATGCATTTTGTACTCATGGTGTACCATTGTATATTGGTTATGGAAGCGACTTTCTTAATTAGGCTTGTAATGTTGGATATTTATAGTTAAACTTGAATTGTTTTGCCTTGAGTCCTGGCGAGAGTTGGGCAGGCGTCCCGCGGATACCCTTTGGTTCGCCTTAGGGAGAAGTGGGGGCGTCACAGTTGGTATCAGAGCACTAGGTTAGAGATCTATATAGGGAGACCTACTAGATACTCTACCTTTAACACTTGAGATAGAATGACTTAGTGAGATATCAAGTGATACTTGGGCAAGTTAGCGGTTAAGTTAAGCATGCCGTAAGCGACATTCATGCGAGTTATGATTAAGTTTCTAACCTAAAAAGTGTGATTGTTTTGCAGGTATGGAAAATGGAAATGGAGGCCCGCAACTAATGGGAATGGCCATGTGAATGGTCATGCTAATGGTAACGGACATGTAGAGCCTCTTAGACCCATTTACTACCGAGCTCTTGGTGGAGGAGATCGAGTGCGATACTCACCTGCCACTAGATATCCCCGATATCCAGTGTAGGTTGACTTTTGCCTACCCGAGCTATTTGGTGCTAGCCTTGGACGATGAGCGTCGTCAGTTGATAGACCTTAACCGAGACTTGCAGGCTGAGGTGGATGAGCTTAGGCAGATGGTGGGAGCTCAGGGTGAGAGGATCGCTGAACTTGAGGAGGTTATTGAGGGTGAGGTGGCTACTGCTGCGTTACTCGTGAGGAGCTCCAGAGTACTAGGGCTCGACTTACTAGTTTAGGTCGGGAGGTCCGTGATCGGGCCTCTGGGATCTTAGCTGATGCTACTAGGCTAGTGGACGAGGTGATGGAATGTAGTCCAGACCTCTGATGAGGAGGAGGATCCTGAGGAGGAGGTTCCCCCTGGTAGTCCTACTGTGGACTAGGCTCTAGTGCTTGACTCTCTTTTGACTCTTTTGACCCTTTTGACTGGGATAGCTAGGTTAGTTGGGGTGATGCGAGTGCTGAGGCCATTGTATTTTGTATGACTGTGTGGCCTTCTTTTGAGGCACTTGTTTTACTTTAGTCTTGTATGACTAAAAGTACTCTTATGGCACTTACGTGCTATATTTTTGTGATTGCCCCCTTACTTGCTAACTGTATGAACTTGAAGTATTAATGAATGTAAATTATTGTTATCTTCAATGTTTGCCTGCTTGGTTCTTGTTTCGATCTTTTCTTATATAATTGATTTATTTCTTGCACTATGCACGTCTAGAATAATGGAAGGACTAAGACGTGGTCGAGGCCGTGGGCGAGGAACTAGACAGGCCCAACCTCAAGGGAATGACCAGGGATCGGCAACTGGACCGACCCAGGGACAGGAAAATATAGAGGAAATCAAGTGGCTACTGCCATTAATAGGATGACTGATATCCTAGAACGCTTAGCGGATAGGCAAGGTCCTGCACCGCTCAACCAACTTGGGGGACAGGATAGAGGAGAGGATAGAGCCTTAGAGAGGTTCTTGAAATTCAACCCGCCTAAGTTTACTGGTGAACCCGACCCTGAGGTAGCAGAGAATTGGTTGGAGAGAATGACTAATATATTTGCTGCCTTAGATTATACTGAGGATAGGCGAGTGAATTTTGCTGCATTTCAATTTGAAGGAATAGCCCGTGCTTGGTGGGATCTGATAAGAGGAAAATGGGAGAGAACCCAAACCCCTTGGACTTGGGAGAACTTCACGAGAGAATTTAATGAGAAATTTCTTCCGCCTTTGATCCAAGAGAAGAGGGAGGATGAATTCATTAAGTTGAAACAAGGGACCCTTAGTGTAGCGGAGTATGAAGGAAAATTCACTAAACTTTCCAAATATGCCCCTGAATTGGTGATAAATGAGCGAAAACGGGTAAGACGCTTTATACAAGGGTTTAATGTGGAAATTCAGGAGGGTTGGCCGCAACCCAAATCTCTACATTTACTGAGGCTTTAGAGAAAGCGCAAAGGGTTGAAAGTGCAAGAATGCAAGTGAGAGACTTTCACAACAGGAAGAGGAACTTTTCTAGTCGTACTTCTGGGCAGACTAGTAAGAATACTCAACCTTCCAAAACTGGGAGAGGAATGGGAGGAATAAGGACTTCTGGAGTTTCGAGAGGAGCTTTACCTAGAGGAGGTCGTAGTGGGCCGACCCAAGTTAAGGGAGTGCCATCTACTGGTTCGGCTGTGACCCCTCAAGTCACTTGTGGGTATTGTGGTAAACCCAATCATTCTGAGAATGACTGTTGGAGGAAGTCTGGAAAGTGTTTGATGTGTGGTAGTGCCGAACACCAGGTTGCAAGTTGTCCAAAGGCGCCAAGGATAGGAGGTAACACACAAAGGCCAGAAAAGTCAACTTCTAAGCAAACCAGTGCTGGAGGAAGCCGACCAAAAGTACCGGCTAGGGTTTATGCACTGGATCATCAGCAGATACCGGATGCGACTGAGGTGGTAGAAGGTACAATTCCAATCTTTCACCGTTTAGCTAGGGTTTTAATTGATCCGGGTGCAACACACTCTTTTGTAAACCCTAATTTCATGACTGGGATAGAATTGAAGCCAATTAAGTTACCATATGACTTGGAGGTTAAAACGCCTACTGGGGATCAAAGTCTAATCGCTAACTTGATGTATAGAGATTGTGAAATTTGGGTTGGAGAACGGAAATTAATGGCAGATTTGATAGGTTTGGCGATTAAGGGTATGATGCGATCTTAGGAATGGACTGGCTAGCCCGTTATGATGCCCAATTGAACTGCAGGACGAAAATAGTAGAATTATGCATCTCGGGAGAGGCAACCTTAAAACTGGACGTACGGGGTAGATTAGTTCATCTGCACTTATCTCAGAATCCGAGTTAGAAAAATGTTAAGTAAAGGAGTTCAGGAATATTTGGCTTTTCTAATCAATATTCCTAGTGATAAGGTGAGATTGGAGGACATGCCTGTAGTAAAAGATTATCCAGATGTTTTTCCTGAGGAATTAGAGTCTTTACCCCCGGAAAGAGAAATAGCCTTTAAAATTGATGTGACTCCGGGAGTAGCACCTATCTCTAAAACGCCGTATCGGATGGCTCCAACTGAATTGAAGGAATTGAAATTACAATTGCAGGACTTGTTGGAGCGGGGTTTTATAAGGGAAAGTGATTCACCTTGGGAGCCCCAGTCTTATTTGTTAAGAAGAAAGATGGGAGTTTAAGGTTGTGTATAGACTATCGAGCTTGAATGATGTTACCATTAAGAATAAGTACCCATTGCCCCACATTGATGAATTGTTTGACCAATTGCAAGGGGCAGTAGTATTTCTAAGTTGGATTTGAGACAGGGATATTATCAATTGAGGATTTTGGAAAAAGATATACCCAAGACTGCTTTTAACTCGAGGTATGGGCACTTTGAGTTTGCAGTAATGCCATTTGGATTGACGAATGCCCCTGCTGCTTTATGGATCTAATGCATAGGGTTTTTAAGCCTTATTTGGATCAATTTGTGGTAGTATTCATTGATGATATATTGGTGTACTCTAAAAGTGTGGAGGATCATGAAAAACACTTGAGAATTGTTTTGCAGACCCTGAGGGAACACCAATTGTATGCCAAGTTTAGTAAGTGTGAATTTTGGTTGAAAGAAGTGACTTTCTTGGGGCACATAATTTCTAAGGATGGGATTAAAGTGGATCCAGCCAAAGTTGAAACTGTTTCAAAGTGGAAACGACCGGAAAACCCTACTGAGGTTCGAAGTTTCATAGGACTAGCAGGGTATTATCGGAGATTTATCCAAGATTTTTCTAGAATTGCTGGACCCATGACTGAGTTGACCAAGAAAAATGGGAAAGTTTATTTGGAGTTCTAAGTGTGAAGAGAGTTTCCAGGAGTTGAAAAGACGTTTGACAAGAGCGCCTGTGTTAGCCCTACCAAATGGGAAGGATAGTTTTGTAGTCTACACAGATGCATCTAAAGAAGGCTTAGGATGTGTTTTAATGCAAAATAGCAAAGTAATAGCGTATGCCTCTAGGAAATTGAAACCGCATGAAGAAAATTATCCGACTCATGATTTGGAGTTAGCAGCTGTAGTATTTGCTCTGAAGAAATGGAGACATTACCTGTATGGAGTGATATTTGAGGTTTTTACGGATCACAAAAGTCTTAAGTATTTGTTTTCTCAAAAGGAATTGAATTTGAGGCAGCGTAGATGGATGGAATTTTTGGAGGACTATGATTGCACGATAAAGTACCATCCAGGGAAAGCCAATGTAGTGGCCGATGCTTTGAGTCGTCAAGTACAAGTGGCCGGATTGATGATTAAGGAATTGCACTTGTTAGAGGAAGTTAGTCATTGGAATCCTAAACTTGAACCGAGAAAAGTGATTTTGGGAAATATTGTAGTGAATTCCATTTTGTTGGAACGTATCAAGGAATCTCAAGAAAAGGACCCTGAAGTGCAAAAATGGTTGGAAAAAGCCAAAACGGGAGAAGAGTCGAATTTTAACTTGGGATCAAATGGTATTTTGAGGTTTCGAAATCGGATAGTGGTGCCGAAAGATGAAGAGCTTAAGAAAGAAATTCTAGAAGAGGCACACCGATCGAAGTTTACGGTACACCTGGAGGGAATAAAATGTACCAAGATTTGAAGAGTTTGTATTGGTGGGAGAGCATGAAAAAGGAAATTGCCCAATTTGTCCAAACTTGTTTGACCTGTCAACAAGTAAAAGCTGAACATCAGAGACCATCAGAACTTTTGCAACCTTTGGAGATACCTGAGTGGAAGTGGGAGAATATCACTATGGATTTTGTATCAGGGTTACCAAGGACACAAAGAGACCATGATACTATTTGGGTGATAGTGGATAGACTGACCAAATCGGCTCATTTCCTGCCGATCAACATGAAGTACCCATTGGAGAAATTAGCTAAGTTGTACTTGGATGAGATTATCAGGTTACATGGGATACCTGTGAGTATAGTGTCTGATAGAGATCCAAGATTTGTTTCGAGATTCTGGCAAAAGATGCAAGAGGTGTTAGGAACTAAATTGAACTTTAGTACCACGTACCATCCCCAGACCGATGGACAGTCGGAAAGGACAATTCAAACTCTTGAAGATATGTTGAGAACTTGTGTTTTAGATTTTGGGGAAAGTTGGAGTAAATTTTTGACATTGGTAGAATTCGCCTATAACAATAGATTCCATTCTTCTATTCAAATGGCTCCGTATGAAGCACTGTATGGTCGGAAGTGTAGATCACCGATTTGTTGGGATGAAATTGGTGAACGTAAGATCGTAGATCCGACTACCATACCTTGGATTGAGGAAGCTAATGAGAAAGTAAAGTTGGTACGTCAAAGGATCCAGACCGCTCAAAGTCGTCAGAAGAGTTACGCAGATAATCGGAGGAAGGACTTAGAATTTGCGATTGGAGATCAAGTATTCCTTAAGATTACACCTTTAAAAGCAAGTTTGATGTCTGGGAAAGGAAAGAAATTACAACCGAGGTTTGTAGGGCCTTATAAGGTTACTCAACGTGTAGGAAATGTGGCCTATAAGTTGGATTTGCCATCGAGCTTGTCACGAATTCATAATGTGTTCCATGTGTCTATGCTTAAGAAGTACCACCCAGACCCTTCTCACGTTTTACAACCGGAAAGCCTTGAGATTGATGAGACCTTAACATATGAGGAAAAACCGGTGAAACTTCTGGATAGGAAAGTGAAGGAATTACGAAATAAGCAGATACCATTGGTAAAAGTTCTTTGGAGAAATCATGGAATAGAGGAGGCAACTGGGAGATTGAAGAAGCAATGCGAGAAAAGTATCCAGACCTGTTCACCAATCAAGGTAAATTTCGAGGACGAAATTTTCTTAAGGGGGAGAGGATGTGAGGACTCGCAAATTTTCTTATTTTGAACTCTAAATTTTTAGCTTATTTAATTATTTATTTGACCAAATATTCCGAATATTATTTTCTAACCCTTTTATACCTAAATACATTGAACTATGGCTTGCTTATATTTTTAAAGTGACTCGTTTCAAAATTTAATTTTTGAAAACTCGTTAAGTGTGAATAGTGACTGCACATTTGGGAATAATAATCGATTCGAAAGTACAATAAGTTTGGAAAATTGGAGACTTGTACATTAGCCCTAAAGTGGTTAATTTTAAGTTTAAATACTCAAGTGATAGTTAGATGTACTATCGTTATAAGAATTTCTTGGAGATTTCGCGTTATCGCGCACAAATCGGAAGTTCGCATTTTCGCGCGCGCGACTAATTGGAGGATTTTAGAAATTATTTCTAGACTATTAAGAGTGAATAATATGAGTATGAATATAAGTGCATTAGAGGTTTAGTGCACAAGTGAAACGAACTCAAGAGGAATTGAGCACAAAACGCGCGCGTGCGCGCGCGAGAAAAAGTTGACTTTTGGAGCTTTCTTAGCCACTTATTTTAGCTTCTTAAGGAAGCTTAATTTCAACACAATTCCCTCTCTCTTGCTCACTAGAACAGCCGGCCAAGAGGAGTAGAAAAACTCTCCAAAGTTCCACAAATTTCTTCCTCATTTCTTCATCCAAATCTTCACCAAATCACTCCAAAATTTAACCATACTTAGCTCATCACTTGGAGATCACATCTAGCTAAGAAAGGAGCTCACTTTCCACGGATTCTCTGAGCTTCAAGTGACCGAAAATTCTGCTTGAACCATCAAGGAAGGTATATAGCGATCAAACCTTCAAATCTTGAATTATGGAAGTTCTATTGCACTTATAAGTTCATTTGATCATGTGGGTAGCTTAAATTATGGTGAAATTTGTTGTGTGGGCTCTATGAATTTCCACTTTGACTTGTTGGGTTTATTTGATGAGTTTTAATGATATTCATGTTAGTTTAGCGCTTAAATTGGTAGAACTAAGTGAGTTTACGAAGGAAAGATCAAAGTAGTGCAAGGGAGAACATTTCCGATTCTGCCCTTTTGATGTTCGTGACCTTTAAGGTGAAATTTTGTGAATCTAATGGCTTAGTTATGATTTTTATATGTTGAATGATAGGTGTAGAAAATTTCGTTGAAAAATTCCATGAATTGGTTGGCCAAAAGTAAAAATTTCGTAAGTTAGTAAACCTGGAAAATTCTCACGTCATTGCCCAGGCAGTGTTCTTGTTTCGGCCATATCTTTCTGCTCCGATGTCGAAAATCGAGTGCCATTTGTGGCACTGGAAACCAGACATTCCCAGCTTCCAACGGTATAAAATGTAGGTTCTAATTCGACCCGAGTGATCTGTACCAAGCTTGTAAAGTCGACTGCCTGTTCCACGCTTTCACAGAGAACTCTGTTTTGAGCAGAACTTGAATTCCAAAAATGACCTAGTTGTGGTCATATTTTGAGAATGATTTCTTCTACGAAATTGTAACCTTATGAATCTAGTTTTTAAAGCCACTAACCACGCTCAATTCCGAGTTGAATTGAGTGAGTTGTTGCCAAAATCCAAAACTGACTCAGAGGTAGAAAACCCTCTTTTGGCTAGTTAAAGTTTAGCTTCGATTTGGGACTTGTTAATTCAAATTTCTTGGTGGTAATCACCTACCAAATTACACCTTGTATGTTTCTTAGACCTTGTCTTCATAAATGGATGATGTTTAAGAATTTTCATTGGCCAAATGTTTGGAAAAGGGAAAAACACAAATGCAAGGCAGATTGCCTTAGAAATTTTGCAAACTTTATTGACTTTGTTCACTAGCTTCCCAAACGAATTTTTCCATAAACTTTGGTAGAGATATAGCCCTCATAAGGTAGTATAATACTACCAAATTTGGTATCATTCTGAATTCATTACGATGCTCAAACAAGGTCCCAAAGTTCATGACTTCAACCTGGAAAATTGTCTAAGTGTCTTAAAGTTTCAGCAATTTTGAGCTACTATATCTTGGTTCTCAAAACTCCAATTCTTGTTCCCTTTGTTGGAATTTAAACCTTGATTGCAACACTAATTGAGTTCCAAAATTCAAAGGCTAGATCGAATTCTGTGATTTTTCCGAATTTCCAAAATTGGCGAAAAACCAACCTCAAAACTGCCTTGCGAGTTTAGAACAGCAATTTTGAGCTAATTTTTGAATATCCTCCGTTAGGAATCATAGAAAAGTGTCTTCTAGGAATTTTTAGTACTTTGGAAGAAGTTTCCAACGGTACCAAGTTTTCCAATTTTAGACCTACGAAGAGTGAGTTATGGTGTTTGCAAGAATACCCCTTAAATCTGAAAATTTTGAAACTTAAGGAAATGGAGTTTTCAAATTCTCCTTTCCTCCTCGATAATACTTGAACGTTTTACACCCGATTTCAAAGGTGAAATCCTAATTTCTCTTATGCTTTGAAACCATGCCTTTGAGCCTTGATTTACGTATAAATTGGGCCCATTTTCATAAGAATTTTCTTAGATTGTACAAGTGTACGATCTTCTTCGATAATTAGGGTTAAATGATGGATTACTATTTAATTGTTCAGGCACCCACGAGGACCTTCAAGAGGATCCAACGGTGAACGCTTGAAACTCTAGTGACATTTCTACTTGAGAAACTTGGTGAGTGTCAAGTGCATGAATAGTTGAAACTATGTGCATTCGATACATGCTCACTCGTTATTCATGAATTGAGATTTTGAAAATGGAGTCGAGTGTGTACTTTATCACACTCGTCCTCTTTTGCAATTAATGACTCATGCTTAAAATGCTTGAAATGTTTGAAATTGTCAAATGCTTGAATATGCTGAATGCTTGCTTGATATGAAATTTTATGCTATGGCTGCATACGTCGTTGGAGTGAATCTCCTCGACACTCAAACATGCTTGGGGGACGCCCAACTCTCACTGGCTAACCTTGGACTCGAGCCGGCATGGGCTTGGTCGGGCTCCTTGGCGAACCATGAGAAAAACAAAAGCTTGACCTAATAAGAGGTCTTGCTTGGCATACTCGAAACAGTATCGCCCAACACAAACGACAGGCGGGCCCGATACAGGGGTATGTAAGGTGAAAGGGGACATGATAAGTGAAGTTCTACGGACTAAACCTACCCGATTGACGGAGTGTCAATTCGTGGAGGTTCTGGATCGCGCAAGTGGAAAATAGCTCCTGAGAGCTCCTATATCTTTGAATTGTTTCTGTTACACATTCTTGCTCGAATTACTAATTTCTCGCATATTACTGCTTTATTCATTATTTGGGCTTGTTACTTGGACTGTGTGCTTGCATGTGTGTTCTTGGCCTCACGAGCGTTTTGCTCACCCTTTAGATTTGTTTTCCTTAACAGGGATGAATCGGAGTGAACTTGAGGAAATCTCTTTTGGATGTACTTTTGTTTTAGGGTTTTCCAATGTACTTGGCTAGACCTTAGATTATTGTATAAATGGAGATTTGATGTAACTTTTGAGAATCGAATGTAAGAAGTTGATGATTGATGCATTTTGTACTCATAGTGTACCATTGTATATTGGTTATGGATGCGACTTTCTTAATTAGGCTTGTAATATTGGATATTTATAGTTAAGATTGAATTGTTTTGCCTTGAGTCCTGGCGAGAGTTGGGCAGGCGTCCCGCGGATATCCTTTGGTTCGCCTTAGGGAGAAGTGGGGGCGTCACATAGTGTGTAATGGATAGCTATTGTTTGCGCAGGTGCTCAAGGAGACCTTCACGAGGATCTCGAGAGGAACACCTAAAGGCTTGTTTACGCACTCACTCTCTTATTTTGATTGGTGAGTGTCAAGTGCATGAATTTGTTACTAAGTGGTTAACTGTTTCTTATCCGTTATGTGAATTTGAAATTTTGAGACGAGTGTGTACTTTACCGCACTCATTCTCTTTTCAAACAAAATTATATTCGTATTTTGCTACGTGAATTCATATTCAACTTGTACATAGTAATGTGATGTGATTCGTATTTGTGATTTGTATATGTGATTTGTATTTATGATTCCTATTTGGAATCGTCGATTTGAGCGTTGCTCATCGACTTATATTCGTATTCGTATTCAAGGGACGCCCAAAACTCATTGGCTAACGTTGCGAATCGAGCCAGCATGGGCTTGGTCAATAAGTTTAGCAAACCATGAGATATTCGTAGAATATGATCTATTGGAGAGATCTTGCTCGGCATTACTCGTGCAATATTGCCATGATATACTCGAGTATTATCAAAAACTTTAATAAACGGGCCCGGTAAGGGGTGTAATGGTGACGGGATTTGAAGAAAAGTGGTGTATCTACGGATTTGATACTCATGTAGTTGATGGAGTGTCAACATGAGATGTGATCAAGATTCCGACTCGACTACGTGGAATTTAGCTCCTGAGAGTTACAGTATCCTTGAATTGTTTCTGTTTATTTTTTTTATTTATTCGAAATGCGAATTATTCGAATTTATAGCTTTACTTACTATGTAATTTGTGGTTATTTGGATTGCGTGTTTGCATGTGTGTTTCTTGGCATCACTGAGTATTAGCTCATCCTATTAGTTTGTTTTCCTTAACAGGAATCCGATTGGAAAGAGTTAAACAAATGCCGACTTGAGACACTTTTGTATTAGTGTTTTGATTGTAATCGACTAGACATTCTTGGATGTTGTATATCTTGCAGGAAAGTGATTGTAAATTTGAAATTGTGATGTAAGACTGGATATTTATGTATGGAAATGATTTCATACCTTTATTCCGACTTTCGTTGTTAGTATTAGACTAGATTTGAATTGGATTTGTTTCGAGTCCTGACGAGAGTTGGGCAGGCATCCCGCGGATACCCTTTGGTTCGCCTTAGGGAGAAGTAGGGGCGTCACACTAGGGACCTAGAACCTTGAGGCTATTGGATGGGAAGTAGGGTGATTGAGATCACATGTTTTTTTCTTATCCTGCCCCTGCATGTACTTTTGTCGTTGGCATGATGAGGCTGATATTTATAGCTTTTGTGTACTTTGGATTTTGCTATGTATACTTGATTTTATTTGGTTGACATGTATAGTATTTTGTAACTTGGTATTTAACTTTTTTATGATATATATAGTGTGTCTTATTTTAAGTGTGTTTCATTATCCTAACTTCATGATTTGGAAATGCTTTTACTGAACTCTATAGCCACTTTATTTTGCTTATGTATAATAGTCTACTTTTAAAAGAGGTATGAAAGATAGATGAAGTCGAAGACATGGGACTAGTCGGGGACGTGGGGTTAGACAAGTATAGGAACCAAGGGAAGAAAGAGACGAGGCGGCTGAACATCAACTTGAACCAAGAGCCAA
This sequence comes from Coffea humblotiana, assembly GCA_023065735.1. Lineage (NCBI taxonomy): Eukaryota > Viridiplantae > Streptophyta > Magnoliopsida > Gentianales > Rubiaceae > Coffea > Coffea humblotiana. The sequence continues at coordinate 17,742,630 of CM041214.1, forward strand.
AGCAGGGAATTAAGTAGTAATGGCAATATACCAAATGACTGATATTTTAGTACGGTTGGTAGAGCAGTAGGGTCAAACCCCTGTTAAGCAGTCTAGGGACCCTGAGATAGGAAAAGATAGGGCCCTAGAGCATTTTCAAAAATTCTCTCCTCCTAAATTTTTGGAGGGCCAGATTCGGAGGTGGTCGAGAATTGGTTGGAACAGATTAATATTTTTGCAGTTTTGAACTATACGGAGGAAAGGCAAGTGATTTTTACTGTATTTTAATTTAAATAACTAGTTCGAGCATGGTGGAACGTGATTAGGGCTAAATGGGAGAGAGAACAAACGGCGTGGACTTGATTAAACTTTGTACAGTAGTTTAATGAGAAATATCTCCCACTCTTAGCTCAAGAGAAGAGGGAGAATGATTTTATCAGGCTATGTCAAGGAGCCTTAAGTGTGTTCGAGTATGAAACTCAATTCACTAAGTTGTCCAAATTTGCTGCTGAATTGGTAGCTACGGAGCAGGAGAGTGAGACGGTTTGTACAGGGGTTGAATGTGAAAATTCAAGAGGTTTTGGTGATGGCTCAAATCAATACATTCATAGAAGTTCTTGAGAAAACCTTGAGGGTTGAGAATACAAGGGCGCAAGTGAAGGTTTTTCATGCAAGAAAGAGGGATGCGCCTAGTAGTGGCCAAAGGCAAGGGCAAGATGATCGCAATATGCCGCCCTAAGTTGGAATGAGGGCTTCGTGGTGTGAGACTTCTGGTGACACCCAGGGAAAATTCTTCAAGAGGAGCCCCAAGTGCAAGATGACGACAAGTAGGTGCCTCACAAAGAGGCAAAGTGTCGACTTCTCGTATAATCTTTGGATACTGTGGCAAGCCAAATTACTCCGAAAACGAGTGCTGGCGAAAGGCACAAAAATGCTTGCGTTGCGGGAGTACTGAATATCGAATTGCTAACTATTCACACTTAGATGGAGGTGATACTTCGCGATCAGATAGGTCGAACCCTAGGCAGACCAATGTAGGAGGAAATAGGTCGAGAGTGCCAATCAGAGTATATACCCTAGATCAACACCAAGTGCCTAACCTATTTGAGGTGGTAGAAGGTACGATCCCTGTATTCCATCGTCTAGTTAAGATTTTAATAGATCTTGGTGCTACTCATTCTTTTGTGAATTCTAATTTTATGTGTGCCATTGATGTGAAAGTTGAGAAACTACCGTATGACTTAGAAGTGAGAACACCTACAGGTGATCAATATTTGCTCGCTAATGAGGTGTATAGAAATTGTAAGATTTGTGTTGATGAACAGAAATTAGTAGTAGATCTCATAAATCTAACCATCAAGGGGTACGACGTCATTGTAGGAATAGATTGATTGGCCCGTTATCATGTTCGATTAGACTGCAAAACAAAAGTGGTTGAGTTTTGTATACCGAGTGAAGTGACCTTAAAGCTAGATGTGAGAAATAACTTAGTTTCATCTATCCTTATTTCAGGAATTCAGGTTAGGAAATTATTGAGTAAGAGGGCACAAGAGTATCTAACTTTTCTAATCAACACCCCAGGAGATAAGATTAAATTAGAGAATATGCTAGGGATAAATGAGTATCCAGATATTTTTCCTGATAAATTAGTGTTATTGCCTCCCGAGATAGAGATAGAATTTAAAATTGATCTGGCACCTGTAACCACACCCATCTCGAAAACTCCTTATCAGATGGCATTTGTTGAGTTTAAGGAGTTGAAACTGCAATTGCAAGATTTGTTACAGCAAGAATTTATACAGAAAAGTGAATCACCTTAGGGTGTTCCAGTGCTCTTTGTTAAGAAGAAAGATGGGGATTTGCGATTGTGCATTGATTATCAAGGTTTAAATGCAATGACCATTAAGAATAAATATCATTTACCCCATATTGATGAGTTATTTGACCAATTACAAGGGATTGTAGTGTTCTCTAAGTTGAATTTTAAATAAGGATATTATCAATTAAGAATTAAGAAGTGGGATGTGCCAAACACCACTTTTAACACTCGATATGGGTATTATAAGTTTGCGGTGATATCTTTTGGATTAACTAATGCCCCGGCAGTATTCATGGATCTGGTGTATTGGGTGTTGAAACCCTATTTGGACCAATGTATCGTGATATTCATTGATGATATCTTGATTTATTCAAAAACTAAGAAGGAGCATGAACGACATTTGAGAATGGTATTGCAAAACCTAAGAAAGTATCAACTGTTCGTCAAATTTAGCAAATACGAGTTCTGACTAGAGAAAATATTATTTCTTGGCCATATAATTTCAAAAAATAGACTCACTGTGGATCTATCTAAAATGGAAACTGTTACCAAATGAAAACAATCAGAAAATTCTACTGAAATTCGTAGTTTTTTGGGTCTAGTGGAGTATTATCGTTGATTTATAAAAGAATTCTCAAGAATTGCACGGCTCCTAACAGGTTTGACAAAAAAGCAGGGTTAATTTATTCGGAACACTAAATGTGAAACTACCATCCAAGGGTCGAAGAAGAGATTAACCATGGCACCGGTGTTAGTTCTATCAAATGGGAAGGATAGTTATATGGTATATATAGATGTTTCGAGAGAAGATTTAGTGTGTGTCTTAATGCAAATTAGGAATGTAATTGTCTATACCTCTCGGAAGTTGAAACCTCATGAACAATATTATCCGACTTATGATTTAGAACTCGCAGCCGTTGTGTTTGTTTTGAAAAAATGACGGCATTATTTGTATAGGATGATTTTTGAGGTGTACACAGAATATAAAAGTTTTAAATATTTGTTCTCCCAGAAAGAATTAACTTGAGGCAATGTCGGTAGATAGAGTTTTTAGAAAATTATGAATGTGCTATTAATTACCATCCTGAAAGACCAACATAGTAACAGATCCCCTAAGTCGAAAGATTCAATTAGCAGAGTTGATGATAAAAAGAATGGAACCTGTTAGGATGTTACTGAATGGAATCTGCACCTCAAACGACAGAAAGTTATCTTTGAAAATATTATGGTGAAATCGACATTATTAGACCATATTAAAAAGGTTCAAAAGAAATAACTAATGTTGTAAAGGTGGCTAGAGAAGGTACACCAATGGCACTACCCGATTTCAATTTGGATTTTGATGGAATCTTAAGATTATAGAAACGAATTGTGGTGCCAAGAGATGAAAAATTAAAAAGAAAAATCTTCGAGAAGGCTTATCGATCTAAATATACGGTGCATCCTGATAGTAGCAAGATGTACCAAGATCTCAAAAGGTTATATTGGTGGGATAACATGAAATCAGAGATTGCCCAATTTGTTCAAAAATATCTTACTTGCCAGCAAGTAAAGGTCGAGCATAAAAAATCATCGAGATTGCTACAGCCTCTAGAAATACCTAGTGGAATTGAAAAAATATTACGATGAATTTTGTGTCAGATTTGCCACGAATTCAAGGAAGTCTTGACTTGGTTTGTGTGATAGTCGATTGACTAAGTCAGTACATTTTTTGCCAGTTAATATGAATTATTTTTTGGAGAAACATGCCAAACTCTATGTGGATGAGGTTGTGAGATTACACAAGATACCATTGAGTATAGTGTTCGATAGAGATTCTCGATTTATATCCCGATTCTGGCAAAAGTTATACGAGGCTTTAGGGACTAAACTGAATTTTAGTACAGTCTATCATCCTCAAACAGATGGAGAGTCGGAGAGAACCATTCAAACCTTTGAGAATATGCTAAGATCAAGTATCATGGATTTTGCAGGAAGTTGAGGCCAATAAATGATAATGGTTGAATTTGGTTATAACAACAGTTATCATACTTCTATCCAAATGGCACCATATGAGGCATTTTATGGACGCAAGTGTCGTTCACCGATTCACTAGGATGAAGTAGAGGAGAGAAAAGTTTTGGATCCGACAACAATACCATAGGTTGAGGAAGCATATGAAAAGGTAAAGGTAATTCATCAGAAACTGCAAACAACCCAAAGTAAACAAAAAAAACTATGCCAACCATCGGAGAAAAATTTGAAGTTTGATGTTAAAGATAAAGTCTTTCTTAAAGTCACTCCACTGAAAGGAAGGATTAAGACGAGAAAAGGAAAGAAGTTACAATCAAGATACATAAGTCCCTTTAATATACTCCAACGAGTAGGAAAAGTGGCAAATCGATTGGAATTACTAACAAGATTATCCCGAATTCACGATGTCTTTCACGTGTTCTTACTTAAGAAATATCACTCAGATCCGACTCATATACTTCAGCCAGAGAATATTGAACTTGACGAGTTTCTAACCAATGAGGAGCGACCTATTCGACCTCTAGATCGGAAGGTGAAAGGCTTGAGAAACAAGTAAATTTCCCGGGTTAAGGTTTTGTCGAAACATCATGAGGTAGAAGAGCCAACTTGGGAGTTAGAGGCGAACATGCAAGAGAAATATCCTGAATTATTTGTGAGTAAAGGTATGAATTTCGAAATTGAAATCCTTTAAGGGGGAGAGAGTGTGAGGACTTGAAAATTATTTTATATTCTTCTTATAATTTTCCTTATTTTTGAATAACTTAATTTATATTTTCTTTTAAACTAATTTACTTGTCTTAATTTCTTAAATACATTAACGATTGAATCAAGAGTTTTATCTTTTCTTTTATCATTTGGTGCATGTTAAGTTTCGTAGTGCATTGTGCTAGTGTGACCAACTAGTGAGATATGTAATAAATTTGGTGGACAAGAGCGACTGTTACGTAAGAGGGATTATATAATTAGAAGTGTTAAGAGTGTATTAGAGAAACATAAGCTAGTAATTAGAGACTAAGAGGGATAAAGAGATAAGATTGGAACTTGATCACGACACTTGTCATCAATCCAAGGCTTCTTGACCAAGACTTTTCTTAGTAGTTATCTTACAAACTCAGCTACTTTTCCTTCCATTTTTCTCCCACCTTGGCTGAACCTCTAGAGAGGAAAAAGAGAGAAGATAACTCCAATTTCTATCTTGATCTTTGCTTGATTTGGAGAGAAATCAACAAGAACCCCTAATTTAATCCGAAGAAAGGTGCAACAAGTGAGGAGGTGGGCTTGTGGTGAAGTGATTTGGGAAAGAAAGCTCTTGTTTTTGCATTTTCCAGTTGGGGATTGAAGGTATTATGCTAAAAAACTTCCCTTCTCTCTCTTATCTTGTATTTTAATGGATGTCTGACCTTATTATGAAAGTTTTGTGGAAGATTTCATGGTTTTGTGAAATTGGTTGAATTTCTAGCTTTGATTCGTATATTTCCAACATTGAAATGAGAATTTCTAACTTTGATATGAACTTGTGAGCTTTGATACAAGAATTTCTAGTTTGGATATGCACTTTTAGTTTCGCTATATGATTTTTCTAAGTTTAGTTTGCAATTTCCAGCTTTAGGGTTCAAATTTCCAACCTTGATATAGTTGTTTATGCGCTATGTAAATGTCAAATTTGGTTAGCTTTTGTGGCCTAGAACATGTACCACTTGTCCTCTATAACATGTGGTTTTAATCGAGATTGATTTGCCATGAAATTAGGATTGAAATTTGGAGGGTAATCTTGAAAAAATTAGGGGAGATGCAGCTAATTTTTCTCTCTTAGGGTTGAGGTGTGAATTTTGGATTGGTTGGACTCACCTTACTTAAAGTTGCTTGAATCTATCTTGGTTGTGACATATAAATTGGATTTTTGTCAAAACCATGCATTTTACAAGGAGTGAAGTGATGGTTACTTCAATCATATTTTCTAATAGTTGGTATCCAGATTTAAACTTGAAAACTTTAATCGCTTTTTTTCCAAAGTCGTGCGCATACCTCACAAATGTTTTGCTAAGTCTCATGGGTTACATTTACGTGAATTTTTCTTTGATATTAACAAGAAAAAGTTGTGTATATTTGTAAGGATCGAAAACAACCTAAGAGGGGGTGAATTAGGTTATTTAAAAACTAATCAAATTATGAGACATTTTTTTGCTCAATATGAAATTTACCCTATTTTCTAGATGACCACTCAATAAAACAATTAGTAAGAGAGCAAGATTGCTTGAGAGTATAAGAGATAAGCAATTAAGATTCACAAGATAGTAAGTAATAAGGAAAGAATGGCAAACCAATTTCACTTCCAAACTCCTCTTGAGTTTGAATATCACTTTATAGAACAACCTTTTTCAAGTTGATTAAATACAACCAATCTTTGTGTACAAAGGAAAGATCACTTCTTCCTTGCCCCAAGTCACACTTAGTTAAGATAGAAAGTTTTACTATCACTCAAGATAACTCTCACAAATTACACTATTGAAATATTTTTCTTACACAAGAAAAGGTTACACGAAATTCACACAACTAAGAGTACAAATCTTCTTTGTAGAGTATTTTCTCACTAAAACCACTCTTGATCTTTCGTATTCTCAATGAGCAAAAGTCATTTCAAAGTGGTTGATCATGCACTATTTATATGAGACCAAAAAGTGCCCTTATTAATGCTTCCAACCGATAGAAGGCAGCAAAAAAGTCAACTAGTTGTTGGGAGTATCGGACTTCCGGTACTCCCTTTACTTGCGTCCGACAGCAGGCAGTAAACTTGAAAAAACTTCTTCAATTCTTTCGGACGTCCGGTGTCTCTGATGCTTGCATCCGAAAGCAAATGGTGAATTTGAAAAATCTTCTTCAATTCGTTCGGACGTCCGGTACCACTAATGCTTTGCGTCCGAAATGCTGCACACTATATCGGACGTCCGATATCACTGATTCTTGCGTCCGGAAGAAGTCAGTGAGGTAGGGAGAAATTTTTACATTTTTTGGATGTTTGGTGATGGAGTTCTTCATGCGTCCGACAGCTTTCAACTTCCTTTGTCTCTTTCAATTATACTTGATCTTGAATCAGATTTCCTTCATAACTGAAAGTATTTCTTGAAAGGATATTAGTATCATCCAATTGTTTTGTAAACATCAAAAGTTAGGGACCAAGATTGACATTCTCCCCCTTTTTGATGATAATAAAACAATGGATGAAAGAAAGAAAAAATTGAACATAAACTTCCCCTTACTCATTGCATCCAAAGTTTTTAAGTGTCAGGATAACTCCCCCTCAAAATAACTTCCCCTCACAATAACCATTTACTCAACATCCATTTCTACCACTTTTCTCATCATAAGATAAGTTCAACAAATATCAAACATATCAGAAGTGATACCAACCAATATCCAACTAAGTAAGGATGAGTTTCTCAAGTAAGGAGATGACTTCATGATTGGATGAGGTAGGCTGAGTGGATGATTTTCTAAGATGGATGGAAAAAGGTGAAACATACTGAGACTGATCTCTGGGAGGTCTAGGAGTAACAGGAGTTTCATGACGACTTTTGGTTCTAAACTCCAAAACAGCCTCCTTATAACACCAATGACCATCAGAAAACCTAATGCTTTTTCTTTCAAAGTAAGTTTTGAAAAATATGGAGGATGCATTCTCTTTTGGAGATATTCCAGTGAAAGGAATTTTGAAATGTACAAAGATTGGAGTTAAAAATTTTTCATAAGAGAGTTTCCTACGGCTATAATTCCTGATTTTGAGCAAAAATTTGCACATGACAAAACCAAAATCAATTCGAACTTTCTCAACAAAGCAATAAAACAAGTAAAGCCCCATTTTGTTGGCATCAGTCCTATGACCATTAGTAGGAACCAATAGGTTTGAAATTATTGTAAAGATGATCAGATTTTGAGAATTGAGATCCTCCAATTTTGCCTCAACAAGTGTGTTAAAGTGTTTTTGAAAGTAGATCATCAGTTTTTCAATGTGAAAATGGTGATAAGCAGTCGTAAACTCTTCATAAGAGAAATTTTATAATTTTACCCTTAAAGCCATTTTCAATTTTTGTCTTTAAAACCATATTGACAATATCAGGAGTTAGTGCAATGCCTACTGAATTGACACGAAAGACAAGTTCTGTGTGAGAACTACCCTTTCTAAGGTTAGCAAAGAACTGATAAAACATATCAGGATAATATGTGTTGGGTAAGGACAGAATGTGAGACCATTTTTGGAATTCAAAAAACTTAAAGATTGGTTCTAGATCAAACTTACAGAATTCAGAAGAAAGAATGGTTTTTTGAGTGATGAAACCCTTCTATGAAATCCATTCAAATCTCTCTCTGGCATCATCATCAATGAATTTGGGCAATAGGGTTGGCTGTTTCTCAGTTTGATTATTACGTTTCTCTCTAGTTGGACGTTTTCTTTTTCACTACGTGTCTCAGTCCCTTAAGGTGATTTTCTGGTAGAAGGCTCAACAGGTTTTTCATCCCTGAGTCTAGTGGTGCGTCCGGTACCAGCAGGGCCACCTCTCAATCGTACCATGATGAAATGCAGGATGATTTTGTTGCAAAATGTGATGAAAATGTGAATGAGATAGACTAAGATTGCAATTTAGACGAAAATGTATGTTTAAATCTCCCAAATATGGTGAATTTTGAGTGACTACGGTGAAAATTGGGATCGGTGGAGTGGTTGGCAGTTGGAGGAGGTTGTGAATGCCAATTAATGTGCAAAGGAGTTGGAACGGTATTGGTGAAGTCTCTTGGAACTTGTTATGAGAAGAGATGAATTTGAAATTTTGAGAGTGGAGGAAAGTGAAGAGGTGCGTCTGAAACAACGGTTGTTTTTGAACTAAATGAAGGAAAAGATTTCTTTATAACAAATCTCTTTTGAATGTCGGACGGCTAAACGAAATGAAGAGTCCAACAGCACCATCCGATACAAAATTTTTCTGAAAAATGGCTTAAAACAATGTCGGACGTCCGTTCATCTGGTATCGGACGTCCGATAAAGTTTGACCAGAGAATTTTTACAAATTCTTTTCCAAAATGCCCAATTTTGTTTTCAAAAATACAAACTGATCCAGTGGTAGGGTTTTTGTAAGAATATTAACAATTTGATCTTTTGAACAAACATATTGTATACAAATTTCACCCTTTTGGACAAAATCACGAATGAAATGATGCTTTATGTCTATACTTTGTCCTAAAATATTGAATGGGATTTTTTCATCAAATTTATGGCACTTGTATTATCACAATACATAGGCACACAGTCATACACTAATTCAAAATCATTCAAAGTACTTTTCATCCACAACAATTGAGTACAACATGCACTGCCGGCAACATATTCCGTTTCGCCAGTAGACAAGGAGATAGTATTTTGTTTCTTACTAAACCATGACACTAAACAATTATCAAGAAAGTGACATGTACCACTTGTGTTTTTTCTATCTATTCTACATCCATCAAAATCAACATCCAAAAAATCACATAAGCTAAATTCATGACACTTAGAATACCAAAAATTGTAGTTCAAGATTCCCTTCAAATATCTAAAGATTCTTTTCATAGCAATTAAATGAGATTCCTTTGGACAAGATTGGAAACGATCACATAAGCAAACAACAAACATAATATCAGGTCTACTTACGGTTAAATAAAATAAGTTACCAATCATACCTCTATATTTCTTCTCATCAATTTTTATATCTTCTTCATCCTTGTCAATCTTGATAGATGTGCACATAGCATTCCAACTTATTTTGAATCTTCCATTCCAAATATTTTGAGAAATTCCTTGGTGTACTTAGTTTGATTGATGAATGTACCTTCTTGAATTTGAACCACTTGGAGCCCAAGGAAGAAATTCAACTCTCCCATCATACTCATCTCAAACTCATTTTACATAATAATGGAAAAATCCTTGCACAAACACTCATTAGTAGTACCAAAGATAATATCATCAACATATATTTGTACAATTAGAAAATTATTGAAACTTTGTTTAGTGAAAAGAGTGGTATCCACAATTCCCCTTTTGAAACCATTCTTAACCCAAAAACCACTTAAATGTTCATACTATGCTCTTGGAACTTGTTTTAATTCATACAAAACTTTTGAAAGTTTAAACACATGATTTAGATATGTCTCATTTTCAAAACCGAGAGGTTGGTCAATATAAATCTCTTGATCAATAAAACTATTTAAGAAAGCACTTTTAACATTCATTTGAAACAATTTAAAATCCTTGAAATATGCAAATGCCAAGAACATTCTAATTGATTCTAATCTAGCTATGGGAACAAATGTTGCATCAAATTCTATTCCTTCTTCTTGAGTATATCCCTTAACTACAAGTCTAGCTTTATTTCTCATAATTTCACCTTTGTCATTCATTTTATTTTTAAAAACTCATTTTGTACCAATAATAGGATGATTTTGAGGTCTTTCAACAAGTGTCCAAATCTTGTTTCTTTCAAATTGATTTAGTTCCTCTTCCATAACTAAAATCCAGTTTTCATCTCTCAAAACATCAACAATATTTTTAGGTTCAAAATATGAGACTAAGGCAAAATTATCCATCAATTGTTTAGAGAAAGAACGAGTTCTTACCTTTTCGGATGGATCACCAATAATGAGATTCTTGGGATAATTTTGAGCGAATTTCCAAACTCTTGGAAGATCTTTAGGTGTACTAACATCCTTGTCATTTTCTTCTAATGCTTGATTCTCTTGAAAATCGTCTTTTTGAATTTTCTTCTAATGGAGCATTGTCTTGATCATGAATGGTGAGTTTCTTGAATCTTTCTTGAACCCTTACATCATCATCCTCACAACAACTCTTGAAAATATCATCAATAGATTCATCAAATGTAACATGTATGGTTTCTTCTATATCAAGAGTCCTTCTATTATAGAATCTAAATCCTCTTTTTTTTTCACAATAATCCAAAAAAATACCTTCATCGAATTTCTTATCAAATTTTCCAAGATGTTCCTTGATATTTAAAATAAAACATTTGTAACCAAAAACTTTGAAATATCCAACAATTGGCTTTTTACCAAAAATTAACTCATAAGAGTTTTTGTTCAAAATTGGTTTTAAAAGAATTCTATTCATTGCATAACAAACCGTATTTACGGTTTCGTTACAAAAATATTTTGAAAAATTGCATTCACTTTGCAATTGATTTTTCTCTTTTATTTCATCTGAAAATTTATTTACAAATTCTACAGCTCTATTTATTGGTTTTATTATTCCTTTATCTATGTCATGTCCTAAAAATCTTATTTTAATTTGGAATAGTTTCATTTTAGATGCTGATACTACCAATCCATTTTTGTTAACTACTTTTAAAAATATATTTAGATGTTTAAAATGTTGTTCTAATGATTCTGAGAATATTAACACATCATCAATATAGACTATACTAAATGAAACTATAAGGGTTGAATATATCATTCATTATATTTTGAAATTCTGAAGGTGCATTTTTTAATCCAAATGGCATTACTTTCCATTCATAATGGCCAAACGGTGTTGTGAATGCTATCTTATATCTATCTTCAAGAGCTATTGTTATTTGCCAATATCCTGATTTTAAATCAAATTTTGAAAATATCTTTGCATTATATAATCTATTCAATAAATCCTTTTTAATTGGAATTGGATATCTTATCCATTGTAACACTTTATTCAATGGTTTATAATTAATAACTAATCTTGGAACTCCTCTTTCTTTTTCAACTTGATTCATTACATAAAAAGCGGCACAACTCCAATGTGATTTTGAAGGTGTTATTACTCCTTTTTCCATTAATGTTTGTATTTCTTTCTTACAAAATTCTAATAATTCAGTATTCATTTGAATAGGTTTAGCTTTTGTTGGAATATTTTTTTCATTAAAATCCTTTTCATAAGGTAAATTTATCATATGATGTTTTCTATCTCAAAAGGCATTCGGAATATCTGCACAAACTTCTTTTTTAATTAATTCTTCTAATTCTGAAATTCTTTTTTGCATTTTTATCTCTTTCAATTGTTCTTTGATTTTTACATAAGATTTTTCTTCCTTTATATAATTTATATGTTGTTTAACTTTAGTAATAGTATTTATTGTTTTATAAATAGAGGATGATTGTAATATTTGTAATTCTCTTTGTTTAATTGGAGTTAGAAATTTAAAAGTAATAGTTTTTCTCAAAATATTAGTAGAGACTCCTTCATATTCTACTGAGAATGGATATATTTGAATTAAAAAAGATGTCCCTAATATTATATCATTACTTATATTTTTTACAATTAAAAAATTATGTCTAAGACAATAGTTATTATTACATATTGATCCTTTTGTAAAGTTATATTTTACTTGTAAATTTTCTCCATTTGCTGCCATTAATGTTTCATTTGTTCTTTCACAGTATTTAGTAGGAATTATTCTTTCTTTTATACAGTTTGAATCTGCTCCGCTATCCAATAAAGCTACACATGTTTCTTTGAAATCTTCTACCATTATTGTAACTAAAGTATACCACTTTTGAAATGTCATTTTTTCGATTACATTTAAATATTGTTGTTCATTTACTGATTTTTCTGGAATAATTATTTCTTCTGTAATTAATGTTTTTGAAGTAGAAGGTTGATCTTTTTTATTTTCTATTAATGTCATTTTAGCTTCTATTTCTAAATCTTTAGTTTTTAATTCTATAATTTCTTGTTGTAATTGCTTTACTTGAGTCTTTAAACTATTAATTTCTATTTGAAGATCTTTAGTAGTTTCTTTTTTCTTACTATTTATATTAGGATATTTATCTATTAATTTTGAAATACTAAATGGTTCAATTATTTTTGGAATCTTGTCTTCTTGTATGATTAGACTTTTTAATCTTTTCAAATATTCTTTTTTAGTTAAAGGATCATCAATTTTTTCTATTATATCTAATAAAATTCTTTATCTTCCCTTTTTGTAATTACATTTATGTACTTTGGATTTGTGATTACATTTATATAATTTGGATTACTTGAACAATTACAATCTTCTTCACTTTCTGAACTACTTACATCATTAATAATCATCTTCTGTACTTTGTTTTTTTTCATTTATTAATAAATTTATAAATTTATTCTTTATTTCTTCGTCTTCTGCATAGATTTCATTTATTTTTTCTTTTAATTTACATTTGTTTGCTTTATGTCCTACTTTCCCACATTTATAGCAAACAAATTTCTTTTTATAAAATCTTTTGCTTTTCTTTTTCTCATTATTTTCATTTTTATTTTATATCTTATGTATTTTTTTATCTTTTTTACTTTTCTTTTTATGTGCTGATGGTGATTTAATTCTTTTTATACCAAATGCTTTACAAAATGATCCTACTTCTTTTGTTTTGGAACCATACTTAATTTGAAATTTTAATTTTGAACATAATATTAAACCTTCTTTTTTCACAAAAGCAAATAATTGTCCAAAAGTAATATTTTCAAATGAAATAACATCTGTTCCCATTTCCTTTTGTAAATTATCCATTATTCTTTGTGAAAATAAACTTGGTAATCCTGTAATAAATGTTTCTTTCCAAAATGAAGCATTACAATCTAGTCTTCTTAATACATTTGTTAAAAACATATCTTTGTACCATCTAAAGTCTGACAAAGTTGGACATCTTAAATTTGTTAAGAATGTTTATTCGCATTTAATTCTTCTTTTGGAATTCCTACAAAATACATTACTATTGTTACAATTAAAAATTCTGCAGCATCTGATTGTACTTGAATATTATCTTGATCATCTTCAATTTCTTGTGTATGATCTAATATTGATAATTTATCTTGAAGTGTTAAAGCATTATCCCACCAATTTTTTAATTGTCCTGAAAATCTTGATACTAATAATGTTGTAATATTTCTTTCTTGAATATTTTTAATCTTATAAGTTAATCTAGCCATTCCCATTTCTTGTAAAGTATTTAATATTTCATATTCTGCTCTTTCATCTATATTCCATTCATAAATTGAATCTCCATCATATTTAGTAGTATGAAATTTTGATCCTTCTTCATATTAAATATCTAGGGGACTAGGTCTTGGATAATAATTTCTAGTGTTTACTAATTGCCAATCTTTTTTATTACTCCTAAAAGGTTTTCTTTTTCTTATTTTATTTATTTGATTATCTCCTTCTTCTTTAAACTGATCTTCTATGGGTGAAATTACACCTTCCTCATTTTCTGAATAACTTGATTCTTCTGATGTTATTTCTTCATTTACTACATTATCTGATGTGAGCGCGGAAGCTATCTTAGGATCTTAGAGGACACGTTGACAATGGACGGAATTGAACCCAAACTTGGACCACTCAAGAACGGATTCAACGGTAGAGGACGCAACAATCAAGTGTGTTGGCTTGATTGATAAGTCAATAAACAACCTAGGATCAACTCTAAGATGTTCAAACTAGCTTTCACAAGCTAAAGGAATTTGCCACAAGAATGGACGAAATTCTGGAATTTTATTCATAATATCGCAAAAACTGAATGTAAACAATGACTTGGGGTTATTTATAACCTTGTCTAACCCTAATAGAACTTGGAAAATATTAAGGAAATTCGGCCAGCCCATTGGGTCTTTCTTGGCCGAAAGCTAACCTACTAATTAATTAACTTAATGACTAACTAAAGTACTAATGGACCTAAGGCCCACATGGCCGAAGTTAAGCTCAAGAAGAGCTACTTAATCGAGGCCCAATCCTCCCTTTGAGGCTTGGTCACTTGCGCCTTCAATTGTAAGCAATATCTTGGTAGTCTTGCAAGGATCCTCCAAGTCAATTCCTTCAATGCTTGAGCTTGGTTTCTCTTGAGCTTATACGGCATGAACTAAGGCTTGAAGTGACTCTTTGAACCTCTTAACTTGTGCACGTGTAACGGGCCTATGTGAACACCACGGCCAGCTTGCTCATTCGCATCATTCCCCTCCTCTTGAAAAGGATTTGTCCACAAATCTTGGGGAAAAGTGGTACTCCATGTTGGTGCGCTTATAGGATAGCAATGTGGGAGTTAGATGAATGAGCACCAGCCACGTCACATGTCGCTTGGACAACCTCATGATACTCTTGAACAAGGACATTCTCCAAGACAAGAAACACCTTGTAAAAGCTTGTGAAAATTCCATGTAGCACTCCAAAACTCTCTCATCAACCTTTGGTCGTTGCATGTCAAGTTCAAACCTACAAAACAAATCACACAATTAGTATATGTAGGGTTAATACTACTTGACAACTTACGTTTCACATGCACTAGATAGGGATCTTCATGATGACTCTTATTCAGCTTAGAAAAATTTCGAATCTGATTGTGCAAGGTAGTATAATTCGACCCTAATTGTTGCTGATTTGGCACTACTTGCCCATCTGGAGATAGAACAATGAGCCAATCGTGTTGCACTTCCGTGGAAGCATGAACCAGTGACATAAGAACAACATTTAGGTCTTGATTGACACATTTGTATGCATCACCCAACATAAGTGGCAGCAATGAAGTGAAGGTCACTTCATACGAGTCACATGAATTTGCGCCAGTTGGAGTTGATAAAATGAACTCATGGTGACCAGCTTTTGGATGTATGAATATGCATGGAAGATCACAACAAGCAGTTGGCACAAGTATGAAATCAGGTTGCAACTCTTTAATCAAATCTGGAAATTTTCGAACAGCCTTACAACCTACAAAGACAAAATAAGTCTCAACTTGTTTTGAACCAGAAATTGGACATATAAGCAATGGAACATCATTAATTAAGTGGTGAGAAGGTGTAGAATAAGAGTTAAATGCAAAAACTCCTTTTGACACATGACTCCTTCCATCAATCGATTCAACTTGAGATTGCATTGATGGCTCTTTACATTTTCCTTCAAAATCTGCATAGAAAATACAAGTGTGAGGATGGAAATGATACTCAAAAGAAGGTAAAGATGATGAATGAATCATAGGCAACAAACAAGAATAGAAATATGGAATTCTCCCTTCATGATGAGTTCGAATTAATTCTCCATTGGTGCGGCCAGATTTGGGTTGACGTTGTTCCATGAAGTGATACCAAATAGATTTATCTCCTAGCAGACAAACTCCATGGAAGCTAGTGAATTGTACAAGTGACTTTGGAATGGAACATTGCATGACTAACTTCGCTTGACTTCGCTTAATCTGTACAAAAGCAGAAACACTAAACAAGGCAAAGTTAAGTTTGTTAGGAAAGCTATAAACACTCGCCTTCCCATGCACAATCAGCTCACTTGATGCTTCACTCATCTCCTCAGATTTTTTTACCTCTTTTTCTAACTCACATTCCTCAACTTTTACCTCAAGTGCACTCTCACCACCACACTCAACTCGCTCTTTTTCAAGTTTTTGTTGGAGGAGTTGTTGATATGTCTCCCACACTCTACTAACTCCTTCATCTACGGATAATGTATGTGCATGCTTTGTTGTCAAATGAACCTCCTCCCTTCTCCTTGAATATACTGACTTTGAAGAGGTAGGTTGGACGTTGGGGTGGAATTGTGTGGAACCCCTCCTCTTGACATCCTTATTCACCATTCAGTCAAGGCGTCGATGAAGAGGCTAGAAAGCTTCATCCAAACTCTGCTTGAATTCTTCCATCATGGCCTCCATGTGTAGTTTTAAGTCCATGGTTTGTTCTCCAACTCCACTTGACATGCTTAGGTAAACCTGCAAATAAACAACTACCTCTCTTTCTGTTGTTTTTTTTTTGTACAATGTATAGGTCACTCACGGTCGTGTTTCACTCAATTGTATCACTCTCTAATAGTCTCACCAAACAATTCCTTGACTTGCTAGTTGCTCGGGTTGAACAAGTTAGGCGTCACCGTAAGGTTCGTTCTTGACTAGTCAATAAGTGACACAAGATAGTAGCAATGGATGGAGGTGAATGAAGACCTAGACGTGACCTAAAACTCAAATTAGGACTAACAATAACTAACGACTCAAAAAGAAAGCAAGACAAGTGACTTCAAGGCTGAAATTTTGAAAATCCTAGAACACTCTACCCGAAGGGCAAAATTTCTGGAATTTGTCGAGCTGTTGATCCTCGGTCTTTTGGTCAGGTTTTTTGGGTATTTTGGGTGCTGTTTTGGTTTATAGGTCAGCCCTTAAATTGCAGTCCAATCGGATCACAAAGTGATGCTCAACCGATTCAAAATTGCGGGCTGGTTTGGCGTGGCAAGGTGTAGCGGTTGGCTTTTGGATTTTGGAAACGGAATTGGGTGTAAGGTGGGCTGTTTTAGGTTGGTTGGAGGGGAACTTGGGCCTTTGGCCGATGGGTTCTTGGCTGCTATTAATCCCAACAGAATTAGGATTAGTTGGAGTCAAGGTGGGACTTGGTGCACAATTAGGAAACTAGAGCCAATATCTTTCTTCCCTTTTTTTCTTTCCTTTTTTTCGTTTCTTTTCTTTCTTTCTTTTGTTTCTTTTGTGGCTCAACAGATTATTTTAAGCACGTAATTCCAGTCCCAAAAATTTCCTTGAATTCAGTTCTAGCTTCAAGATTCGCCAAGACAAGATTGAAGATTGTTTCAAGTATAAAGAACCCCACAATTTGGTTTCAAGAATCTCCCTAAATCAGCCTTTGGTGGTTCAAGAACTTCAAGAAATTCGTTCAAGAAGCTCAAGAACTTCCCCAAATATGTTTTGGTATTCAAGTTTTGCAAGAAACAACACAAAAGTTCAAGAAATAAGGGCAAAACAGGTTCGGCAGCCTCCCAAGGAAAAATTTCCAGCAACGACTCAAGAACAATGAGGTATGTGAAACTTCTTTTTTTTTGTGACTTTTTGCTAGGTTGTTTTCACGCCCCAAGCAACACAATAACCAACCAGAATTAGACCACAATCTAGACAAACTAACAGTAAATATTGGATGAAAACAATCTGGGCAGATTACAACACAAGGAACAAACCTACTTGATATGCGGCAATAAGAGCAAAAACTCTAGCCGTCGCAAAATTTTTTTTTCTCTAAACCAACACAAGACTTCAAGAACAATATAACAAGACACCAAAATAAGAAAGAAACACAAGTTATGCAAAGCAAAAAAAAAAAAAAAAAAATCTCGGATGAACAGTGTCGCACAGTACTTTCGGATGAACAGTACCGCGGTGAATAGTGTCGCTACAGTAGCGATGAACAGTATGATGCTACAGTACTTCTTTTTTTTTTCGGCGACTCTCAACGATGTCAAGACTCAAAAACAAGAAAAAGGGATATACGTGATACCTCAACCTAGCTCTGATACCAGATGATGTGAGCGCGGAAGCTATCTTAGGATCTTAGAGGACACGTTGACAATGGACGGAATTGAACCCAAACTTGGACCACTCAAGAACGGATTCAACGGTAGAGGACGCAACAATCAAGTGTGTTGGCTTGATTGATAAGTCAATAAACAACCTAAGATCAACTCTAAGATGTTCAAACTAGCTTTCACAAGTTAAAGGAATTTGCCACAAGAATGGACGAAATTCTGGAATTTTATTCATAATATCGCAAAAACTGAATGTAAACAATGACTTGGGGCTATTTATAACCTTGTCTAACCCTAATAGAACTTGGAAAATATTAAGGAAATTCGGCCAGCCCATTGGGTCTTTCTTGGCCGAAAGCTAACCTACTAATTAATTAACTTAATGACTAACTAAAGTACTAATGGACCTAAGGCCCACATGGCCGAAGTTAAGCTCAAGAAGAGCTACTTAATCGAGGCCCAATCCTCCCTTTGAGGCTTGGTCACTTGCGCCTTCAATTGTAAGCAATATCTTGGTAGTCTTGCAAGGATCCTCCAAGTCAATTCCTTCAATGCTTGAGCTTGGTTTCTCTTGAGCTTATACGGCATGAACTAAGGCTTGAAGTGACTCTTTGAACCTCTTAACTTGTGCACGTGTAACGGGCCTATGTGAACACCACGGCCAGCTTGCTCATTCGCATCATTATCTAATGTATTTATTCTAGGGGTTTGGTTTTGAGCTTCTGTTGTTAAACTCTGTAACGTCTGAGATATTCTATTTAATATATTATCTGTATTGTTTATTTTTTGAATATTAACACTTTGAACTAACTCTTATTCTCTTTCTCTAGTTAAACTCCTAGATTGAAAATGAGGTGTTGAAATATCATTAGGAAATCTAGTAACTGGTTTTTGAATACTATCTATCTTTGTATTTATTACTTCTATATGTTGTGATATAGTGTGAAGAATTTGATTTGTATAATTATTTTGTTGATATAATTTTTTAATATCTTCCAAATTTACATTACTACTACTACTTGATTCAACTTCTCTACCTTTTTTGAAAAGGGATGCAATTATATCTCCTTGTCCTATGTTAATTTTTACTTCTTGTAATGGAGGATGAATTGAAGTTCTCACTTGATCGTCTTTTAATTTCTATTTTTTATATAAATTAGATTGAACATTTCTTTCCTAAATTAAGACAAGAATGTTCCATATTATTTAACAGATTAAAGAAAAATCCTAAACGATGGTCAAAAGAACATATTCAAAAGGTTAGATATCTTAAAGAAAAAATTGAATCGTTACCATGTTTATGTCTTCCTCATCCTAAAGCTTTTATGATAGTTGAAACAGATACATCAGAATTAGGATATGGAGGAATATTAAAACAAAGACTAGATGATCTGAAAGAAGAATTAGTTAGGTTTCATTCAGGAACATGGTAGGTTTCATTCAGGAACATGGTCTGTTCCACAAAAGAATTATTCTACTATTAAAAAAGAGATTTTATCTATAGTATTATGTATATCAAAATTTCAAGATGATTTGTACAACAAAAATTTTTTACTTAGAATACATTGTAAATCGGCAAAAGAAATTTTACAAAAAGATGTCCAAAATATTGTCTCAAAACAAATTTTTACTAGATGGCAAGCAATTTTATCAGTATTTGACTTTGAAATAGAATTTATCAAAGGAGAAAACAATTCTCTTCTTGATTTTTTGACAAGAGAGTTTCTACAGGGAAATGGAGCAAAGTAAGCAATTGCTCAAGGCAATTCGAAAAGAATACAATGATAAAATAATACGAGAAAATATTTTCGTATTATTTCGAGAGATACAATACATTATATAGTTCAAGGGGAAAAAACTAAGAAAATTCAAGTATATGATATTCCTAAATATGATGAAGTGAAGATGAGACCTTCAAAAGCTATTCTTAGCATTCGAGAACAATGTTTTGCAAGAAAGAGATTGATTGATCTTACTATATTACAGAGGGAATGGGCCAAAAGAGCTCATGGAGAAGAAGATGAGTTAATAGAAGGATACAATTATGAGATCAGAGAGAAAAAACAAAAATTGAGTTGTATTATTTATTAAATTTTGCAGGATCATGGATTCAAAAGCAAGAAGTTCTAGACCCAAGACTCCTCAAGACTATGAGATGAGTCTTACACCTGTAACTCAAAATAGATTTCAATTATTGCAAGATTTTCCAGCATTGACTTATAGTCAAGCTGCTCGTACTCCAATTTCTTCTCAAATACGACCAATTCAACAAATTCCAAAAACCCCTGAGAAATCCAATGAAAATCCCTATTTCACAAAACCATTTACTCAACACATTACTTTAACTAGATTTCAAGAAGTGCCTCTTTACAATATACTCAATTCCTTTACTCAAAGACTTTTCCCTTCAAATGTTTTTGGCAACCAGATGATCCATCCAAAAATTTAGATTATTATGAATTAATTCTCACAGATACTCAATCTGTGGAAATTTTTCCTATTCCAAATAAAAAGAACCCAGAAATAATTAGCCATTCAAAATGCATTATAAAGAAAGTTTGTTCTCCTAATGAATAGACTTTTCCCTATTCAAAGAAATCTTTCTCAGTTAGATTCATTCCAGATGAATTTACTTATCAGAATTATAAAATGGCATGGTATCGTGCCTTTTTGTATAGACCTTTCAATCATTCATGGTTTTTCACATTCAAAGAAAGTTGCAGTAGAGAATTCCCAATTTGGTTTAATCATTGGTGGCAATGGCTTGGTCTCAAAAAGAAATTCTACCTCCAAACGTTTTAATGGGATTTCAAACCTATCTCAAAAAGGCAAAGGGGGAAGAGTATACAAAACTAATTTTATTCCACATGGAATTCAAAGTACCATGGATTTTTTGCTGGAGTTTCAAAATTCATCAAGAACTAAAAAAACCACTTCCAATGTCACTAGTCAGAGAATTCAAGATCAAATGGTGGACAGGATTCAATCAAGAATTCTATAATCAAAAGAATGTTTTAAGATTTTTAGAAACAGGAGAAAAGCTCAAATGGACGAATCCAAATCAGCAGACTGCAAAAGGAATTAGTACCCCAACAACTCCACAAAAGAGGGAAAAAGAAAAATCAAGCAGCTCAGTCTCAGAGACAATTGCAAATGATTTCTTAATGAAGAAGATGATGCAAAATTCGGAAATGCGTAAAGAATATTTGAATTATTTGCAGAATCAAGACAAAAAAGATGAGTCAGCTGGGTCATCGTCAGAATCTACTTTTGATCCTTTCGGTGGTCCTTATGCTCAAGACCCGACAGACTTTTGATAAAGATTGTCGGCCAATTTCAAAAGATAAGAAAAAGAATCTCAAAAGCAACCAATCAAAAGAAGATAAGGTGTCGGCAGAAAAAGCAAATGAAATTCAAATAAAAGTGTCGGCAACCAAATGAAGATGAAATTCAAAGGCAGAATCCTCTATAAATAGAATTCAAAACCAGAAGAAGAGGCATCGAGTGTTTTAGCTGTTCTAATAAACTCTCTGAAAATCTCTTACTTCTATTTAGCTTTTAACTTCCTCTGTACTTATGTTTCAATATTTCAATAAAGATTCGAAATTTGATTTCATCTCAACGGCTCTATCATTAAAAGCTTCCGTTTCAAAGGTTACTCTGATTTCCTGAAAGTTATTTATTATGCTTATCTATTTAATAATATTAATTAGCTTTATATTATACTTGGGATGGTTCTGGTATCAGAGCCATACCATCATTATTGTTATTTTGAAATATTTACTATAGTAAATTTCTAATTCATGCATTCATGTTTAGATATCTTATTTAAAATGTTATCTTAGCATTGGTAAGACTTTGAAGTTTTGTAAGTTGGTTGGTAAGTCCAGGATAAGATGTTCCACACTTAGACTTGGTTGTTCCTGATAAGATAAAAGACTAAACAAGATATTAAATATGGCCGCATTTATTAGACAATTGAAGATAGGATCTAGTTCAAAACATACAAATATAGTACAAAGTCATGAATATCATATGCCTGTAAATAATTCAGATTGGACTATTCCAGATAAAAAAATAGAACATATTTACAGAATAGGCCCCCTAGATTTCAAAACAGCTTTATCAGTTAAAACTCATGAAGAAACAATATCTATTCAAGAAGAATATCAATCCATTCCATTATTAAATCATAATACAATTTAAAAGTATCTTAGTAAAGGGTATAGACATATTCATATAGGATTAATCCAAGTTGCAGTAAAACCTTTATTTCATCTAGGAGTAGATGCTCCTATATATCTAGTTTTACGAGACACAAGACTTAAAAGATATAAAACTTCACTTTTATCTATGATCTAAATAAATGTATGTAATGGACCAATTTACTTTAATTGTGCTCCAAATTTTTCAGTAGATTTAACTGATCCACATGTTTTAAATTCAGTAATATTGGATATTCATTTACAAGGTGATGAATTTGAAAAACATACAAAGAATTTTGCTGTAATTTACAGAATGTATTATAGACCTTTGTCTTCACATTTAAATCCAAAATTCATTATGACTCCAACTTTAAAAGAAGAAACAACATTATTACAAGTTGATGCAGATAGACCTACTACTTATATTCCAAAACGACTAAAATGGAATGAAATCACTATACCAAATGAATTTATAATACAAAATCCACAAGTACCAAGAAATATAGAACAAACAAATCCAGAAGATATTATAGAAGAATCTGATGGAAAAATTTTAATGAGATTTTTTTCATTTAAAGAAAGATCTTCAACCTCAAGCCATTCTTGGATACCAGTTAGACGATTTAGTTATGAATCGATCGATACAAATTTTCCCTTAGAAAGTTCTTCAACATTTAAGTTTAAAACTCCAGTACCAGAAGTAGTTAATCAAAATCAATCAGAATATTCTCCAACACATTCTCAAATGAAAGTAGAAATAAATGTAATAACCAGAGAATATAAAATAAATCATAAATATTTACAAGAAGCTTTTGATGATGAAGAAAACACAGAAAAAAAGAATTTGATTTTTTCAATTATCTTCTGAATATAAAGAAAAATTAATATTAGAATGGAAAAATGAACTAGAAACTAGAAAGTTTGATTTTCCTTTCTTTACTTGGTTATCATTCTACATTTCAAAAATAGGAATAGAGGATGTGTATAATACTCCGCAAATAAATGTTCTAAGAAACTCTCTGAAAAGCTCTTACTTCTATTTAGCCTTTAACTTCCTCTGTACTCATATTTCAATATTTCAATAAAGACTTGAAGTTTGATTTCATTTCAACGGCTCTATCATTAAAAGATTCCATTTCAAAGGTTACTCTGATTTCCTGTAAGTTAGTTATTATGCTTATCTATTTAATAATATTAATTAGCTTTATATTATACCTGGAATGGTTCCAACCTCTCGGAAGATCCTTAGGTGTACCAACATCCTTGTCATTTTCTTCTAATGCTTGATTCTCTTGAAAATCGTCTTCCTTCGAATTTTCTTCTAATGGAGCATTGTCTTGATCATGAATGGTGAGTTTTTTGAATCTTTCTTGAACTCTTACATCATCATCCTCACAACAACTCTTGGAGATATCATCAGTAGATTCATCAAATGTAACATGTATGCCTTCTTTTATAACAAGAGTCCTTCTATTATAGAATCTAAATCCTCTTTTGTTTTTACAATAATTCAAAAAAATATCTTCATCGGATTTCTTATCAAATTTTTCAAAATGTTCCTTGATATTTAAAATAAAACATTTGTAACAAAAAATTTTGAAATATCCAACAATTAACTTTTTATCAAAAATTAACTCATAAGAGGTTTTGCTCAAAATTGGTTTTAAAAGAATTTTATTCATTGCATAACAAACCGTATTTACAGTTTCGCCCCAAAAATAGTTTGACAAGTTGCATTCACTTAACATGGTTCTTGCAGCTCCTTGAAGAGTTCTATTTTTTCTTTCAATAACATCATTTTGTTGAAGAGTTCTTGCAATTGAAAATTCATGAATAATTTCATTGTGATCACAAAA
This sequence comes from Coffea humblotiana, assembly GCA_023065735.1. Taxonomy (NCBI): domain Eukaryota; kingdom Viridiplantae; phylum Streptophyta; class Magnoliopsida; order Gentianales; family Rubiaceae; genus Coffea; species Coffea humblotiana. The sequence goes on from CM041214.1 coordinate 17,766,844, forward strand.
TTTCGAAAAGCCACAAAATTTAAATTCCGAACCATTGTCACTTCTAATTTTATCAATTTTCAACCCAATCAGATTTTAAACTTTTGCAAATAGGGAGACAAAATTTTTAAAAATATCATCTTTGTGAGCAAGAAACAACACCCAAGTGTATTTAGAATAATCATCAACAATGACTAAACAATATCTCTTACATTCAAACTAGCAATTTGTGTAGGACCAAACAAATCAAGATGTAAAAACTCTAAATGTCTTGGAGTAGAAACACATTTCTTGGGTTTAAAAGAAATTTTGACTTGTTTTTCAAATTGACAAGTATCACAAATTTTGTCCTTTTCAAATTTGATTTTTGGCAAACCTCTAACAAGATCTTTTTTAGAAATTTCTTTTAACAAATCCATATTGAAATGACAAAATTTTCTATGCCACAATCAAGAGTCTTCATTTGAAACTTTAAGGCATTTAAAGTTAGAGAAATCAATATTTTCAAGAATAACTACATAAATGTCATTTATTTTTTTTCTTTTGAAAATGATATTAAATTTTGATTCAAGAACAAGACACTCATACTTTTTGAACAAAACAAACAAATTCCTATGACATAATTGACTAACACTTAGCAAATTATAACTCAAATTATCAACTAAAAGAACATTGTGAACGAAAGTTTGACCATTCTTACCAACATCTCCTATTCCAATTGTTTTGACTATGTTATCATCTCCAAATGTTACTTTTTCACTTGATTTTTGCTTGAACTTGATGAATTGTGATGGATCACCGGTCATGTGCCTTGAGCATCCACTATCTATGAACCATTTTGATTCTTTAATGATATTCACTAAGTTCACCTTATCATCACCAATGATCATGAAAGCCATTTGAGCAAATTCTTCTTCCTCTTCAACGTCACCATCTGAGTTGCAATCATTTCATGTGATTTGAAAGTTATTGAATTTTGATTTTCGTTCAATTTTTCCTTCTTTCTTCTTCTTCATTGGGCACTCAGTCATGTAGTGTCCAAGTTGGCCGCATTCAAAGCATTTGTCAAATTATTTTTTATTGGTCTCTTATTTTCCTTTGTTTCTTACAATGTTGAACTGATTTGAAAATGAATTGCTAGGTTCTCCTTTTCTGAATCTCCTTTTGTTGAGGATTCTCTTGAAACTTCTTGTGATGAGAGAAAGATCATTGTCGTCAACTTCCACATCTTCTCCATCCAAGGAAGCCGAGTCATCTTTATCTTGGGATGCTTTTAGAGCAATACTCCTTCTTACCTTTGCATCTTCTTTCTCTTATACCTTAGTCTTAAGTTTGAACTCATAAGATGTTAAAGAATTAATAAGAGATTCAATAGATATAGAATTCAAATCTTTAGTTTCTTCAATAGCAGTCACCTTACTCTCCCAATCCTTTGATAAAGTATTCAAGATTTTTCTATTTTTCACTCCTAAGGAGTATTCCTTTTCTAACACCTCTAAATCCTTAATGAGATCATTGAATTTACAATACATTTTGTCAATATTCTCATGAGGTTCCATCTTAAATGATTCATATTTAGTAACTAAAATAGATTTCTTTTGTTCTCTCATATTCTCACTCCCTTCATGGATTTCTCTCTGTTTGTCCCAAATTTCTTTAACAGACCTGCAACCTTTGACCCTAATGGATTCATTTGAATTTAAAACACTATACAACACATTCATAACCTTTGCATTTAAGGTAAGGTGGGTTCTATCATCACCAGTCAATTCATTTCTGATTTTTGGTCTTGGTGTATAAGTAACTTCATCTATTATAAAGGCATCATATAGACCTTCATTAACAATAAACCACAGTTCAATATTAATTGATTACAAGAAGATAATCATTCTTTCCTTCCGACTCACGTAATTAGATCCATTAAACATTTGGGGTCTAGTGATAGATTGTCCTTCAAAAAACATGGCATTGTTGGTTGTTATTTTACTCCAAAGCCACTTGAACTTAATCTCTAGGAGACTAAACCCTGATACCAATTGTAAGGATCAAAAACAATCTAAGAGGGGGGTAGATTAGGTTATTTAAAAACTAATCAAATTATGAGACACTTTTTTACTCAATATGAAATTTACTCTCTTTTCTAAATGACCATTCAATGAAACAATTAATAAGAGAGCAAGATTGCTTCAAAGTACAAGAGATAAGCAATTAAGATTCACAAGATAGTAAGTAATAAGAAAAGAATGGCAAACCAATTTCACTTCCAATCTCCTCTTGAATTTGAATATCACTTTATAGAACAAATTTTTCAAGTTGATCAAATACAACCAATCTTTATGTACAAAGAAAGGATCACTTCCTCCTTGCCCCAAGTTACACTTGGTCAAGTTAGAAAATTTTACTATCATTCAGGATAACCCTCACAAACCTACACTATTGAAGTATTTTTCTCATACAAGAAAAGGTTACACGAAATTCACACAATTAAGAGTACAAATCTTCTTTGTAGAGTATTTTCTCACTAAAACTACTTTTGATCTTTCGTATTCTCAATGTGCAAAAGTTATTTCAAAATGGTTGATCATGCACTATTTAGATGAGACCAAAAAGTGGCCCTATTAATGTTTCCAACGAATAGAAGGCAGTTGAAGAGTCAACTAACCGTTGGGAGTATCCGACGTCCGATACTCCCATTACTTGCGTCTGACAGCAGACAGTAACCTTGAGATAAGAGCAATAGCACTTTCAACCTTATTTATATACATTCATGGACATCGAATGCTTGGACAAGCCCTAAATACGGCTTGAAATTCAAGTTTACAAAATAAAACCAAGCAGGTCCATTAGGGAGCTAAGAAGTGCTCACGCAAGCAACTAACAAAATTTAGATAAAAATTTCATTTTCTCCAACTTCCACTCTCACGTTCTCATCCCCTGTAAGGAAAACAAACTAAAGGAATGAACTTTCACCCAATGAGATTCCAAGAAACATACGAGTGAACTAGCCGATATGATATAATTCATAGGATATCAGAAAACAGATCATACCCAGATAGGTCATGAAATAATGTACAGGAAAGTAGGTAACCAGATAGATCATGCAATAATATACAGTAAAAAACACATTCATATCAAAGGATATAGTCTGCTCTCAGAAGCAGGTTCCGCAGCAGTTTGTCCAGGGTCCGTTGACACTCTGTCAACCAATTATAATGTACGTAGACCACCACTTGTCTCTAGTCTAGTATCTACGATTATCCCTCTATGCCGGGTCCGCACGTCATTCAAGTACCCAGGATTCGTCAATCTCCTCGACCAAGTTCTTGCTGGCTCAATTTGACCAACTGACCATGGGGTTGGGTTTAAAGCCCCAAGTATTCAAGTATTCATGATCTGAGTTTGGAACCCCAAGTATTCAAGTATTCACGAGTAGAGTCGTTGGCTATCATCCAACGCTCGCGCATGTCACGATTGCAGATGTTAGTTGTCACCTAACACTTCGTATTCAAGCATGTCACGAGTTCAAGTCACGAGGAAACAGGTTAGGAAATTCTTCTTTTACCCAAGGCTGTACAACTTACTCGACCGCTCTAAGGCTGGTCTCAAGTAAAAGTTCCAACAAAAGGCTCAGTTCGGCCGTTACCTGCTTACATTCACGCCTATGCCTGAGTAACTCAAGACTATCTAACTTACCCGATGTTTTGGATAAGGCTGCCAGCGAAGAGCCCAATTTAGCCGCTGCAAAAAAACATATAGCCGGTGTACATTCATGCACATGTACATGCAAGTCCGCATGCAGGATCATATAATTCAACTTTACAGAGGTCAAGTGCAAAAAAAATACATATTTACCTAACCTAAATCAAGTCAAGTAATCTTAGCATGCGAAGTATTTCAAGGACAAGTATTTCAAGTCAAGTCTCAAGTCACATGTATATCAAGTTACTTGTACATATCTATTCGTTCACTTATAAACAAGATAGCTAGAGCCTAGTCAAGTTAGGTCGAGTGTGATAAAGTACACACTCGCCTATAAAATAACAATTCAAAATCCCTAGCAATTTCTAGCAACAAGTCACATTTGATCAAGTAACATGGAACATGCAGTTGGGACACTCACCAATTGATCACAATCTTTCCACTTCAAACCTTGATTCTTTCTCTTGATCAGTCTCGAGTCTTGTGGTCATATCATGCATCAAGAGTCTAGCCACTTCATGCCAATATAAATGCAAAACTATGAGTTTCGAAACTTCACTTAACAAACAAAGCAAGTTGCAGGTTTAACCCCCATACAACTGTCAAAAGTATAAAGTTTTCATGTTCAAATTTAAGGAAGAAACCTCATGCATGATCAGTCAATATTACAAGCATGATACGGTGCAAGAACATGTCAATTATGCCAAGACTTGTGAAAAAAACGGGACAACACTTTCAAAGTGCAAAGTTGGGAATGTCTGACTAGAAAACGATTTGGAGAAAACTCGTTTCCTTTTGCTTAAACCTTTTGTTTTGGCTCAACACCCACTCACATGTTAAAATCAAAGTCTTGCAAGTATCTTAGACAAAAGTATGTCAAAATCATCATACAAATAAAGCTAACATTCTAGCCCACGCTCATTCGGCCAACCAAGCACAACTTAGTAACACTTAACCCCCAATTCCTCCATCTAAACTTCCAAGTTTTGCCCTTACCTTCATGACAAAAGCACAAGAAATCATGGCTACCATAACATGAGCCATGTGGCATATGTTCTTGACAAGGAAAGCTATCATAATCACACATATATAAAGTTTGAAACTAAGCTATGGACTACACTTATTGTAGCTTAATAAGGAAAACAAAGCAATGAACGTGACAAGCATTTCCTTCCTTTTTCACTTCTTTATTATAGCTCAACTCTAACATATATGTATGGATCATGGTTTTGGCAAGTGACTCGGACAAGGGTAACAAGATGTGCAAGAGTAAGTCAAAATAGCTCTCCCTCTCCCAAACAACCAACCAAGCCAAAGTTCACCAACTTGTCCAATCAAATTCCTCAAGTTAACCTTCCAATTCCAACCCTATTTCATGGCAAAACCACTAATAATTAAGATCACATGTTATAAGGTATATAGTCTACGTTCTAGGCAAAGAAAGCTATCAACTTTACACATATATAAAGGTCTAACTAAACTACATCAAAGTTGACAATTTGCACCTCAAAGCTAGAATTTCAAACCAAAGTTGGAAATTCTCATATCAAAGCTAGAATTGGCATACCAAAGCTTGAACATCTCCTATTAAAGTTGAAAATTCATCTCAAGGCTGGAAAATGCATATCATGGCTAGAAAATTCAATAAACTTAATAAAACTATGAAAACTTCCATGAAATCCTCCATAATCAAGTCATATGTCAAGTAAATTACAAAATAAGAGGAAAAAAGGGCGTTTCTTAGTATAATACTTCAAAACCCTAAAATAAGGTGCAAGACAAGAGCTTTCTTTCTCCAAAAACTCCACCAAGAGCTTCCATCCAATCTTCACTCAAGATCTATCAGAGTAGATTAGGGTTGATCTTTGGATTTCTCATAGATTAAGCAAGAGATCAATGCTTGAAATAGAGTATTTTTCTCTCCCTTTCTCCTCTCTAGTTTCGACCAAAACAAGGAAGAAAATGAAGGGATTTTGATGTTAATTTGGAAGATAAATACAAGATTTCTCTTAGTCAAAGTCTTGGTCAAGACTTCATGGATGATCGACAAGTGGCAAAGCAAGAGTAATACCTATCTCTTTGTCTCTCTGAGGGTCTCTAATCACTATAATATCTAGTGCTTCTCCAATTAACCCCTAACCCCCTTCTCTCATAATCCCTTTATACAAAACTCCTTCTAATTCTCCAAATTTATTGCACACACCTCACTAGTTGGTTACACTTGTACCATACACTATGAAACTTTACATGCACTAAATTAAACATGCACCAAGTTAAATAAGGTAATAGGTTAAAAACACACCTCAACCATAAAAGCAACCACAAATTCAAGACAAGAAAGGAAAAATAAGATAAAAAATAAGAAAATAATTACGATGCCTCACACTCTCTCTCCATTAAAAGAATTTCATCCTCAAAATTCTTATCTTTGCTCACAAAGCTCGATTCTATAGGGTTTCCTCTGACTCCCAAGTGGCTTCCCCTCACGTGATGCTATCACAAGCTTGCCTAGAGGGAAAATCTTATTGACGTAATAGCTAAGTTAACTTGTTAAGAAAGGTCAATGAAGTTATCGAAAGGTGCAAGGTGATATAAACTTAGAACTCGCTGAAAAGAAGAAACTGTAACTACGCAACTTAGTTACGACTCTTTCTAGCTCTTAAACTCATACACTATGCGTTGTCAAATCGTCCACAATGTAAATCCCCTATCATCTCTACAATTGTATCACTAAGCACGTATCACCCTCTCTAATCATAATTCCTTCCATCTTAATCACAAATGAAAATCTGCACTTAAACCCAAGACTAATTTGCAGCAATTGACTCATGGAAATGGATTCAACACCAACCAAACACAGATAGTTAATATCACTAATGTAAATATCAGGTTTCAAGTTCAAGGTTTATACCTGGATTCCAATGCACTACATAAAACTTTCGCTCCACATAATCCAACAGATACAACTCTTCCAGATAAAACATCGTGAAGGGCTAACTTCGACTAAGACAATAGATTTCGCCCTTCTGCGAAATCCGTATGTTTCGGGCAATCTCTCACTTGACGTCCAAGGTTGCTGCATCTAACAGCTCGCTAGACAAATCAAAGTACCAAAGGGGTAACTAATCACAATTCATTCGATTTCAAAACATTCATGATTGACTAATCTTCACTTCCCAACTTAGCTAAACAAGAAATCTGATACAAGTAGGAACCTCGAGATAGTATGACATGTATTCTTATTATTGGTACGGTACGAAATGGTTATCCTTCTTGCTTAGAAATTACTCCCATTTGCTTAATTTCAAAGTGCCACACCTTAACTCACTCTCCATGATACACTCATCGTCAAGAACCACGCCCAAAAGATACTACAGCTATTTACCCCCGTAGTGTGTGTGTTTTTTTATGACTCTTTTCTTAAACAGAACCTCAAGAAGATCTGGGCGATCAATCTAATGTCGCCACGAGTTTATAGACAAATATAGAACCTAAATCCTTTTCTCAAAATCCCCATACATATCCGAAACTCTCGATCATGGCAAGATCGAAATCAAAGCCAAATCCCTACTTTTCCATCAAGGGATAGGTATCAAAGAAGCACAGGCAAGGGCAGTCAATCAAGAATCAAACTACGGGTATCTAAGATCATGAGAGAAGTAGAAATATGTAATCACAATTAAATCACCCCAAAATCAAATAACACCTAACAAGTCTACACAGTCATAAGAGAAGGGAAACAGGTCTACAGTATTAGTTTCTCAAACACACACGACAATCCAGCCACCATTTATAGAAACCCTAGCCAAACATTTACTACACCAGTCTAGAACAGTACTCCTCGATCTATTCCCCTCACTCGGCTCAATTCCGAAGGCAAATACTTGTATCCTCTGCGCTTTGACCCTACCATCAAAACTTACCTCAAAGTCAATTGTGAAATCGACTTTCATTCCAAGGCTATCAACTTTTTGGTACTCGAGCATAAGAATCCAAAAATAGGGTAATTCACAACTCGAGCTGGCCAATTCTAAGAATAAATCAACCACATTTAAGATTCCTACCTGACGTACATATCCATCTTCCCCAAGTATCATGATAAAGGTTTTACGCCTATAACATTTATGATTCACAGCATACGTTCAAGAAGAGCACTTAGTCCTTTACACTTATTCACGTAATTAGGACCATAACACCACTTGGCCCAAACTCACTCCACGCAGAAACCACGCAAGATGGCTCTGATATCACCAGTGATGACCCCACCTCCCCTTAGGATGTACTCAAGGGTTTGGCGGACCGCCTACCCAACTCTCGCTAGAACTCACTCATGCACCTCAAAAAAAATAATAATAATAATAATAATAATAATCTCAATAGCAATAGCAATAGCACTTTCAACCTTATTTATACACATTAATAGACATCGAATGCCTAGCCAAGCCCTAAATACAGCCTGAAAATCAATATTACAAAATAAAACCAAGCAGGTCCGTTAGGGAGCTAAGAAGTGCTCACGCGAGCAACTAATAAAATTTAGACAAATTTTCCATCTTTTCCAACTCCCACCCTCACATTCTTGCCCCCTGTAAGGAAAACAAACTAAAGGAATGAGTTTTTGCCCAGTGAGGTTCCAAGAAACAACAAGTAAACTAGCTGATATGATATAATTCACAGGATATCAGGAAACAGTTCATACCCAAATAGGTCATGAAATAATGTACAGGAAAGCAGGTAACCAGAAAGATCATATAATAATGTACATTTGTTATTTAAATTGCAACAAAAATTAAATTTAATGAACTTTATTAACCGTATTCTTGTAACAATTGACAACATTAAACTAAATTAATGAATATTATATACATCAAAGGTGGAAAATCCCTTTGAGTTACGGTGAATTAAACAAAAGATAATTTTTTAAATAAAATATCCAATTTCAAAGCGTACTTCAAAGGTGAATAAAAATATATCCAAGTTTAGTTTGACTATTATATAATAATAATCTTAACAGCTTACAATTTTTAATCATATAAACTCTATAATCATAAAAGTATGTTATCAATGAGAAATACAAATAAGTTTCACCAACCAAAACATTTCTCTTCAAAGTTAAGCTATTTAAATTCGAATAATGTAATTTCAATAAATTTAAATACTATTATAATTACAATAGCACTATAGATCATTTTACAATCCACAATTACTAAAAAGTAATAATAATTAGAAAAGCTCACTAAAACGAACCAAAAAAAATCCATAGAATGACTTAAGGGGAAACAACAAATTATTGAACAAGTTAAAAATTTTAACTCAAATGACATAAAAGAGAACATTCAGGTAACCCAAATTTAACAAAAAGACAAAAACATTGATACTATTACAAAATAAAAGTACTATTGAGATAAAGAATGCTTTATTGCATGTGCATTGGTGTTGGTTAGGGCAAACTAAGTTCAAAAAAATATAAAATAATATAAATATTAAATATTTTTTTTGTCTCAATTACATTATTCCTTCAAAACAATTGATTTTCTAAAAACTTTAAGAAAAAAGACTAAAAAGTATCATGTTCATGTGCAAAGTATTAAGAAAAATGATAAAGTTCGAATGAGGGCAAATTATAAACAACCACATTACAAATGGTTGATCCTTATTTCAAAGGCAAAGGATTCTGACTTCTACCTAATAAAAATAATGGGGTCTAAGCCTAATTGTAGCAGATCTTGAAACTAAAAGGTATCACATCCACCTACCTCAACAGGAGATTCATGAACTACTTGATATAGTGATGTACCTTTTGGCTAATTGGGGATTTCAGAATATGCATTTTATTAATTCTGAAATACTTCAAAGTTGCTTGCCCTACTTTCTTTTTTTATTGCATTTTGGAACTTTAAATGTACTTGGCTACTGCTGCAATTGACTAGAATATAGTTGATAGTGTTTCTGATTATCTTGGTTATCCATTTGCTGTAGTCTTAATTCTCCAAGACAAAAGGTCCATTAACATAACAGGTTCCACAAATCAGCTTAAAGTTTTCATTGAATTAATGATATTGCCCAAAACATTACATTTAACATCTACAAGCAAACCAACTCTACTTCATCTAATGCATTCCTAAACTATAGCAGATGAATCATACTTCAGCACAACATTCCTAACTCCAACTTTACTAAGCTGAGAATACTAGTAGTCTAAATGTGCTTCATTATTCACATTCCTAACTCCAACAGATTTCTTATGAGTTTTGGCTGTTTGAATTATCAATATCACACACATGGCTACCACCAACACCAGACAAGAGGATAACAAGCAATACAAAATTCTTGTCTGTCTTTATATTGTTGCAGTTCAACCACTGATCTTCCATTTTCTCTTTCCAATGCGTTCATGATCCTCAAAAGTCTTGAGGTGACTTTAGTTGCCTTACTTTAAATTGGCCCATCCATTGTACCACTCGATGTAATTTCAAGTTCCTGTCATTCGAAACTTAAGTGCCCCATTCATTTACATTTCTATCGTAAACTACACACTGAACTACCTCCATCTTTAGGAATCTTCTTCAGCAACCATAAAATAGGTGAAATTATCAACCCCATATCTAGGACAGCCATAAATCTCCTCAAAGGATTTGAAGGCTTCCACGAGGTTATCAGACAAGCTACCTCACTGCAATGGAATTATTTCATTTCGTTGGTCCTCGAATTTTGGGAAGATCCATTAATCACTTCGTTTGGCATCAAATGCAAATCTTTACTATCTTGCTCTATTCTGAAATTTTTTTTGTCCGAGCGAGATTGAAAGCACAACAATGTTCTTCAAGTTTTTAAAAGTTAAATCATGGAATTACCAACTTCTTTCACCATAAAAAATTGATAGTGTGCTTATAATAGCAAGGCAACAAATATTAGAATTTTCTTAAATAAATTGCGTCTCTACGGATGGCTTCTAAAGACAAATGAGCCTTGGGTGTTCCTCCTCTTGGGGCACCTAGAATTTTATGTGACATGCCAAATATGCCCTTTTAATAATTGAAGGGCAACTCCAAAATTTTACTCTTGGAAATTGGCCATCAGGATAGAATAGAGTCTGCAGCATAAGAATATAAGGATATTGAGAAATGGATAATGCCTTGGCCGTCAAGACGATCTGAGCATGATACGGAAACTTCGTTGTCAAGTCAATAAATCTGATGCTGGCAAATGCTATACCATTAGCGAAAATACAGATAGTACATAACTCAGGTAGTGACGAAGAATCTTGCGGAAAAATTGCATATGTGCATGACAGGCAGTGTTTTGAAACTCAGGCTGAACCAGCTGGGTTCAATCAGTCGGATCGCGAATCAGTTATGGCTCTAAGTATGTTTATACTTTGGATTGATTGGACTCAAGAATCGATGAAATTGTGTGACCCGTTTGAACTGGAATGAACTGTTGAACCAACAGATATTTTGTTTTTATCTATTAAATTGAAAAAAAAAAAGAGTAGGCTCTTATTAACTCCAAATCTAGTCACTAAGTGCCTCACAGCTGCTCATTTTTTTCTCATCTTTTGTTTCTTATCAAGTTTTTATCTCTATTTTCTAGTTTCCTAATTTCATCCAGGCTTCAAGTTTCTTTTTTTAAAAAAAAAAAAAGAAAGTTGCAATTTTTAATTCCAAAAAACGTGGTTTAAAGTTTAAATTCACATTGTCTAATTCCTAAAGACATGAATTTTGTTTAACTTTAGAATATTGTGGTATTCTTGGGTAGGATCTAAGATATTTTTTTGACAAAATTTAATTGAGATGAAATTTATGTTTAAAAAATTTATTTGTTTGAACTTATAATTTAAAAAAATTTATTTGTGAAAGTCCAAGTTCTTTAAAAATATTAAACTTTTTATTAGATAAAATCTTAAATTAGTTCATTGGATATTTTATTTTGTGCGCATATAATCATATAATTATTGTTTAAAAAAATTCATTGAAATAAGATTGAATCAATCGATCAATTGCACCGCGATTCAAACATCTCACCAGTTCAATTAACGATCCAAGTTTCAAAACATTGATGATAGGTGTAGCTATTAGTTTGGAATGACAACATAATGAGCCAAATTTTAACACCAGTTCTACCTTACAAAGGCTTCATAAACCACCGGCAGAATCCAACCTTTTTTCCAGCGCAAACACACCCATCCCACTGGAGTTACTTTTCCATTGGATAATTGTGGTTGAAATGGTCTTCTACTGCAGACAAACTCAAGGAGAAATGCCCAAAATGCAAAGACGTGAGTTTGCAGATGCCCAGCAATTACACAATGCTTATGTGGTTTGAGGATAGGTTCCATGGTCATAAAGACTTTATTGTTTAACTTACCTTTAGGATTATAACTAGAGGAAGATCGCGCGGGAGTCTGGTGCATATGGTATAAAATAGTTTTTAATTTTTTATTTGATGTAACAGCATGGAAAACTAATTTTTAATAATAGAAAGATAACCATGAAAAGATTAAGGATAACTACATATTAAACTTCGTAAGAATGGAAGATTGAGTAAAAACGGAATCCATAAATTTCATTCCCTAACGGGTACTCATATTTACATGAAAGTAAAGTAGTAGGTTGTTGCATTTAGCTTGTATTGCACATGGTAGTTGTCTGTTGTAGTAGTAGTAGCATTCCTTGCATTGTCTTTGTTATCTTGTAGATAGGTTGAGAACTGCAAAATTGCTAGATATGTTATTAGATTAAATCTTAGTTTTAATTTGTCCAAATCATTCTCTGCCTTCTCCCAGAGCAAAACCTTCACTTTCGCAAAAGATATTATGAATCAGACAATGAACAATGAAACTTGACTATTGCAACTTCCTACAGACTCTGAGCAAACAGAAGAGGAATATCCCCAACTTAATTAGAAATGAGAAGCATAAGACTATCCAGACAGGAAAAAAAATGTATTTTAACAAGAAGAAATAATACATAGAAGTTGTGACAACCCAAGGGTATCGGCGGGACGCCTGCCCCAACTTTCGCCAGGACTCGATACCATTCCAATCCAAACTTAAGGTAAATAGCCAAATAATAAAAAAATGAACTGAAAACAAAGTCGCTTCCTTATACAAGTGTTTAGTCTTACATCACAAGTTTTCAAAATACATTAATTTTCCCAAAATGTACAACTTCTAAAAGTCGTCTAATCAGTACAACCAAAACTCTAATCAAAAGAGCCATCAAGTAGGCTTTCCCATAATTCCTTCCATTTTAGCTCCTGTTAAGGAAAACAAATCTAACGGGATGAGCGAATACTCATGAGGCCAAGAAAACATGCAAAACACGTAGTTCAAATAACAATATCATTTAAGCGAGAAATAAAACTATAACATTCAAGTAATTCGTGATTTACAATTAAACACACTTAAATAGGATACAGGAGCTCTCAAGAGCTAATTTCCACTTGTTTTGCCAAAATTCAATCCAATACCTCCTCGTGATGACACTCCGTCACCCGGGTAGGTAATTAAGTCTGTAGAATTTCACTTACTCCCATTTATGGTTCTAAGTCAACATGAGAGGTACCTCCCACCTGAATCGGTGTGGTACATGCTATCGCTCAGGGAATCGATTATACGTTTTGGTTCTGAGTCGACATGAGAGATACCTCTCACCCGAATCAGTGTGGTACATAATATCGCTCAGTGGTCGATGAGACATCGCTCCAATCGACTTATACTTTGTTTATGATTCTGAATCGACATGAGAGGTACCTCCCACCCAAATTAGCGTGGTACATACTATCACTTAGTGGTCGATGAGACATCGCTCCAATCGACTGAAAATGGTTTAGGGTTCTGAGTCGACATGAGAGGTACCTCCCACCCGAATCGGTGTGGTACATACTATCGTTCAGAGAATCGATTATTTGTTTAGGGTTTTGAGTCGACATGAGAGGTACCTCACACCCAAATTGGTGTGGTACATGCTATCGCTCAGGACCCCGACTATAGCACTGAGACGGTATGAGAGGCACCTCCCACCCAGATTGGTGTGGTACATGCATCCGCTTAGGGCTTACGAGTTAAACATGTTTATGAACAAATTACCGATCATATGTATTCCAGTAACAAGTATCGCATAATTAAAAGAAAGAGAGGATGAGGGCGTCCCCACGAGTATACACATAAGTCGAGAAGGTTCACTCCACTCAACATCACAACACAAATATGGTTTGCAATAGCAACACTTCACTTAATTCACATAGCAATTCACTTCACACAATTCGAATATCAATTCACACAGCACAATTCAATTGTAGTATCACTTAAGGGAGACCGAGTGCGGTAAAGTACACACTCGTCTCAACAATTCCATAATACACAATTAACAATTAAAGCATTTATCAACAATACATGCACTTGACACTCACCAATTAAAGTAAGGGAGTAAGTGCTCAAACAAGTGTTTAAGCGTCTGCTTCGAGTTCCTCTTGAAGGTCCCCTTAAGCGCCTGACCAAATAACAATTGGCTATAACACACTATTACTTATAAATCCCTTGTTAACAAGGGAGATTGTACACTTGTACAATCTAAGAAAATGTCGTGATCAATCCTAGCAAGGATCAACCCACTAAAGCCAAGGTTAGATGGTTGGATGATTACCTCCTACTCCTTTGAGTGAAATCAGAAATTTTGCACCTCCAAGACCCAAGAAAAACCGTGAGAAAGATGCCTTCCTTCTAGCTTAAGTGGATCTCCAAGAAATTTTGAGGTTGGATGCAAAGTTTAAGGTGATTTGGAGTAGGATTTGGAGTGAAATGGTGAGGAGTTTTCTTCTTCTTCCTTGGAGAGCTTCAGCCGACACTTGAGGTGAGGAGAAAAGGGTTTTGATGTTGTGTGATGCTTCCTTGAGAAGCTTGAGGTTTGTGGATAAAATTCCTTCAAAAGTCAACCCTTAATAGTGTCACGCGCGCGCGTTTTGTGTCCGTTTTCTCTCGGATTTGTTTCACGTGTGCACTAAACCTCTAATGTACTTCCTTTAACATTATAATTATTCACTCTTAGTAGTCTAGAATAAATCTCTTAAATCTCCGATTAACCGTTCCGATTCGGTATCCGCGAACTTCCAATTCGCGTACGATAAAACGAAACCTAAAAGGAATTCTTGTAACGATAATATAAGTGACTAACACTAGAGTAATTAATCACAAAAATAACTATTTTAAGAATAAAACATGAGTCCTCAAATCTCCAAGACTATTGCACTCTCGAATCGAATATTGTCTCGGAAAATGAGTATTTGCTATTTCTCGCTAAACAAGCCGTAGAAAAATTAAATTCACGAACGGAAAGTTTTAAAAAATATAAAAGAGACATTTTTGCATACAATGGGTTTTAAAATGGATAAAATAAAATTATTCGGAATAAATGGGGTGACTAAATAATTAATTAAGCCATTAAAATAATACAAAAGTAAGAAAAATAAAATCCGGGTCGTCACAGAAGTGCTTGTGCTTGACAATAGATGACATTGGATAGTACTACCTGATTCTTGTACACAACAAAATAATACTAAGAATAGAATCAAAATCATACCGGTGAAAATAGCGGTGGCAATGGGGCGTGGGATCCCTCCCCCCACCCCCCACCCCGTTGCCTATTAATTCCCCCCGCCCCCCGCTTGCTCTGCCCCGCCCCGTTTCCCCCGCGAGGGCACCCGTGGGGTTAAAAACAATATTATATAATTTCATTATAATTAAATTTGAACAAATAATCAAGTACTAAAATATCAACATATCACCAAATTATTATTCATTGTAATTTCACAATTGAAACTCATAAAAATAATTAAACAAAAGTTATTTGAATACAATCTAATATAATAAAACAAATATAACTAAAATAATCAAGTTTTTACTTTTTGATACAAATACAATCACCAAATTATTATTATATTTTTTTTAGAAAAAAATGTTATTGTATTAAGTGTAGTTAGGACTTTAATATAATGTATTAATAAATTTAGTATAAATAATTAATAATTTTATTAATAGACATATATAATTAGTAGTATAATTGATAATATCATTATATATATAATTATGCACACACACACACACATATATATATCTTTTTTCCTAAACGGGTGGCGGGGCGGATCCCCGCCCAGTTTCTAAACGGGGGGAAAAAATCCCCCCCGCCCCAATAGACCCCGCGGGTGCCATCCCTAGGTGAAAATCAAGGTTCGCAAGCTACTACTACCAACAAACAAATAATAGTACAATTTAAAAAGAAATAATCATCAAATACGACAAAGAAAGTTTGGAATTCATTGTTCAACACTAAAGAAGCTAGAATTTGAAACCTTATGTAAAATGTGTTTAGCACCAGCATAAAGCATGAGTCTTCGTATTTTATCATCTTCAGGAAACTCTTTTCCTGAACAAATGTTACATAAAAAATGCACTTATGAAGTCATAAAGGCAGAAGAATAAATTATATTGTTGTTTAAATGTCTATAGGAACTGTCATCTCCAAACAGGAAACTAAGAAAAAGAACTGAACAAGAAAATAATCATGAGAAAATTGTGTGCATGGCAAATGATTTAACAGTCTAAACAGACAATCTAAAATAATAGGAGCTCCACCAAGTTCCCAAAAGTTAGGAGAATTCCAAATGTACTTAAAGGTCTACGGGACAACATGATCACAACGTTCAGAATTTGATCATCAGTGCGAAAATTGCAACTAAGGGGGAGAGGACTTTAGCCAACTACTTGTTTGATTATTGGAGGTAGATTTACTTGGGATTTCAATTCTTATTGGTAGTTATTCTTTATTGGTTTCAACCTTCCAATCATCCACATTCAAGTCCAGTACTTTGATGAATAGCTTAAGCAAATATACAAACGAGTACATGAAAGAATAAACTTTGATACAAACTCAAATCAGTAGGACAAAGTATTAACTACCAATTCAAAATGACTCGGAATCTAACTATCACCAAAATCAATTGCATAAATGAATCACCCTATTACCAAAGCAAACAATTAGATAAGAAATCACACCATTCAAACAATTCAATTGCAGTATAAACCACACCATAATGCATCCAATTGCAGTAGTTTTTTGGCTTACCTTGTTCCAAATACTCCCTGCAAAAACTTTTTTCTCATAGTTGCTCCAAACCTATTCCAACAAAATCACACCATTTAAATTGTACACAGCAACCAAATTTGTGGGAAGCAATAATATTAACACTAAATTACACTAACAGAGTATCTAATTTCGGAATAGAAGCATTTATCTCACAATAGAAACTATGATTTTACAAAGCAAATCATACCATAAAAAATAATAAAAGCTCACCTCAAGCTAAACCACCAAGAATAGTTTCGGCATAAAACCATATTGGAAATCTAGAGTACAATGGCAGTACAAATAAGTATTTACTGGAAGATGAACGGAACATAACAGAAGAATGTGAAGGAGAGGACATTTAAAGAAATGAAGATGAAACTGATGCTTAGTCACAAATTCCTTAATAAACGCTTTAATTGAGATGAAAATGGCATTTGAATGTCTTCAAGTTATAATAGTAATGCAATGGTAATAATTGATACTACTTATAATTTAACTAACAACAAGCCAATCAATGCCTCTATAAGGACATTTAAGTAATTACACCAATAAGAAGCTATCATGGGTTTATACCCATTGTAGAAAAGACAACCACATAATCACACATTCCCAAAATACCCAAACCTTTGAACAAATCACAAGAACATTTCAGTAAATATAAAAATACACATTGTGAGGACTCACAATTTTCTCATTTTAAACTCCAAATTCTAGTTTATTTAATTATTTATTTGGCCAAATATTCCGAATATTATTCTCTAGCCCTTTTATACCTAAACACATTGAACTATGTCTTGCTTATATTTTTAAAGTGATTCGTTTCGAAATTTAATTCTTGAATGCTTGTTACGTGTGAATAGTGATTGCGCGTTTGGAAATAATAATCGATTCGAGAGCACAATAGGTTTGGAAAATTGGAGACTTATACATTAGCCCTAAAGTGGTTAATTTCAAGTTTAACTACTCAAGTGATAGTTAGTGGTACAATCGTTATAAGAATTTCTTAGAGATTTCGCTTTATCGCGCACAAGTCGGAAATACGCGTTTTCGCGCGCGTGATTAATTGAGAGACTTTAGACCCTTATTTCTAGACTATTAAGAGTGAATCATATTAGTATGAATATAAGTGCATTAGAGGTTTAGTGCACAAGTGAAACGAACTCGAGAGGAATCGAGCACGAAACGCGCGCGTGCGCGCGCGATTGAAGAGTTGACTTTTGCCAACTACCAAACTTACTCAAGAAGCTTTATCATCAGCCATTCCTCTCTTTTTCTTCATCCAAACAGCCGAGCTTCTCAAGCAAGAAAGAGCAAGAAACTTTCCTCTTCATTTCTTTCAATCTAACCATCAAATTCACTTCAAATTACTCCAAAATTTTACCACAACTAGCAAATCACTTGGAGATCATCTTGGGCTAGGAAAGGAGCTTCACCCTCACGGTTTCTTGGAGCAAAAAGGGACTGAAAAATTCTGGTTTAATACCATCTAGGAGGTAATGAAGATCCAACTCTTAAATCTTAGCTTTTGTAAGTTAAATTGCACTTGGAAGCTTGTAGCTTCATGTGGGTACTTCTATATTGTTGAAAATCTTGTGAGTGGGCTCTATGAAATCCCACAATGGACTTGATGATCTGATGTGATGATATTGGGTGTTGTTTGTGTTGATTTAGTGGTTAAACTAGTGATTATAAGTGGATAGGTGGAAAGAAAACTCAAAGGAAACAAAAGGAAAGAAGGGGCCGGTTCTGCCCTGCCTTTGCCGTGCCCCTTGGTGTAGCTTTTTGTGGTCCAATTGACTTAATTTTGATGAAAATATGTTGTATAGGTTGTGTGGAATGTTTCCACCAAAAATCACTTGATTTGGTTGGGTAAATGTTTAGATTTCGAAAATTCTTCGTGGCTGGAAACGTGTCCAGACTTGTTCTGGCAGCGAATTTCAAATGACCATAACTCTTTGCTCCGATGTCGAAATCGAGTGCCGTTTGCGGCACTGGAAACTAGACAATCCCATCTTTCCAACGGTATAAAATGCAAGTTCTAATTCGATCTGAGCAATCTGTACTGAGCTTGTAAAGTCGACTGCCCTGTTTCACGTCCTCATAGGGGACTCTGTTTTTAGCAGCAACGTGATGTCCAAAAATGACCTGGTTGTGGACTGATTTTGAAACTGATTTCTTCTAAGAAATTGTAGCCTTATGAATGTAGTTTCTAATGCCACCAACCACACTCAATTCGGAATTGAATTGAGTGAGTTGTGGCCGAAATCCGAAACTGACTCAAGGGTAGAAAACCCTCTTTTGGCTAGTTAATGCTTTAGCTTTGATTTGGGACTTGTTATTTCGAATTCTTGGTACCAACCACCTACCAAATTGCACCTTGGATGTGTCACAGACCTTTTCTTCATAAATGAATGATGTTTGAGAAAATTCATTGGCCAAATGTTTGGAAAAGAGAAAAACGCAAAGGCAAGGCAGATTGCCTTAGGAATTTTACAAACTTTATTGACTTTGTTCACTAGCTTTCCAAGGGAATTTTTCCATGAAATTTGGTAGAGGTATAGCCCTCATATGGTAGTATAATACTGCCAAATTTGGTGTTATTCCGAATCCGTTTCGATGCTCAACTAGAGTCGCAAATTTCCAGCTTCAAATCTGGAAATTTGCCCAGTGAGCTTCGTTTTCGCACCAACTTTGAGCTACTATATCTTGATGCTCAAAACTCCAATTCTTGTTCCGTTTGTTGGATTTTAAACATTGCTTGCAACTCTAATAGAGTTCTAAAATTCAAAGGCTAGATCGAATCCTGTGATTTTTGCCGATTTTCCAAAGTTGGCGAAAAACCAACCTCCAAACTGCCTTACAAGCTTTGAACAGCGAGTTTGAGCTAATTTTCGAATATCTTCCATTAGGAATCATAGAAAGGTTTCTTCTAGAAACTTTTAGTCCTTTGAAAGAAGTTTCCAACGGTACCAAGTTTTCTAATTTTGGACCTACGAAGAGTGAGTTATGATTTTTGCTAGAATACCCCTTAAATCTGAAATTTTTGAAACTTAAGGAAATGGAGTTTTTCGAATTCTCCTTTTCCCCTCGATAACACTCGAGCGTTGTACACTCGATTTCAAAGGTGAAAATCTGATTTCTCTTGTACCTTAAAATCCCACCTTTGAGCCTTGATTTACGTATAAATCGGGCTCATTTTCACGAGAATTTTCTTAGACTGTGCAAGTGTACAATCTTCCTCGATAATTAGGAGTCCAAGTAATGGATTACTATTTAATTGCTCAGGCACCGACGAGGACCTTCAAGAGGATCCAACGGTGAACGCTTGAAACTCTAGTGACGTTTCTACTTGAAAAACTTGGTGAGTGTCAAGTGCATGGATAGTTGAAACTATATGCATTCGATACATGCTTACCTGATATCCACGAAACGAGATTTTTAAAATGGAGTCGAGTGTGTACTTTATCGCACTCGTTCTCATTCGAAATAAATGACTCATGCTTGAAATGCTTGAAACCTGCCAAATGCTTGAAATTATCAAATGCTTGAAAATGCTAAATGCTTGAACGATATGAAATTGTATGCTATGGCTGCATACGTCGTTGGAGTGAATCTCCTCGACACTCAAACATGCTTGGGGGACGCCCAACTCTCACTGGCTAACCTTGGACTTGAGCCGGCATGGGCTTGGTCGGGCTCCTTGGTGAACCATGAGAAAAATAAGTTTGACCTAATGAGAGGTCTTGCTTGGCATACTCGATGCAGTATCGCCACCAATAAATGACAGGCGGGCCCGATACAGGGGTATGTAAGGTGAAAGGGGACATGATAAGTGAAGTTCTACGGACAAAAACTTACCCGATTGACGGAGTGTCAATTCGTGGAGGTTTTGGATCGTGCAAGTGGAAAATAGCTCCTGAGAGCTCTTGTATCCTTGAATTGTTTCTGTTTACACATTATTGCTTGAATTGCTAATTTCTCGCATATTACTACTTTATCCATTATTTGGGCTTGTTACTTGGATTGTGTGCTTGCATGTGTGTTCCTTGGCCTCACGAGCGTTTTGCTCACCCTTTAGATTTGTTTTCCTTAACAGGAATGGATTGGAGCGAACTAGAGGAAAACCCCTTTTGGATGTACTTTTGTTTTAGGGTTTTCAATGTACATGGCTAGACCTTGGGTTATTGTATAACTGGAGACTTGATGTAATTTTTGGGACTTAATGTAAGACTGTAATGTTTGATGCATTTTGTACTCATGGTGTTCCATTGAATATTGTTATGGAAGCGACTTTCTTAATTAGGCTTGTATTGTTGGATATTTATATTTAAGCTTGAATTGTTCCGGCTTGAGTCCTGGCGAGAGCTGGGCAGGCGTCCCGCGGATACCCTTTGGTTCGCCTTAGGGAGAAGTGGGGTGCCACAGTTGGTATCAGAGCACTAGGTTAGAGATCTATATGGGAGACCTACTAGATACTCTACCTTTAAGGCCTGAGACAGAATGACTTAGTGGTGTTTCAAGTGGTACATGGGCAAGTTAGTGGTTAAGTTAGGCATGCCGTAAGAGACATTCATACAAGTTAATGATTAAATTTCTAACCCGAAAAGTGTACTTGTTTTGCAGGGATGGAAAATGAAAATGGGACTCCCGTGGCTAATGGGAATGGCCATGCGAATGGTCATGCTAATGGTAACGGACACGTAGAGCTTCCTAGGCCTATCTACTACCGAGCTCTTAGTGGAGGAGCTCGAGTGCGTTATGCACCTGCTACTAGATATCCCCGATGCCCGTGTAGGTTGACTTTTGCCTACCCGAACTATTTGGTGCTAGCCTTGGACGACGAGCGTCGTCAGTTGGTGACTGCCAACCTAGAGCTGCAGGCAGAGGTGGACGAGCTTAGACAGATGGTAGGAGCTCAGGGTGAGAGAATTGCCGAGCTCGAGGAGGTGATTGAGGGTGAGGTGGCTACTGCTGCCGTTGTTCGTGAGGAGCTCCAGAGTACTAGGGCTCGACTTACTAGTTTAGGTCGGGAGGTCCGTGATCGGGCCTCTGGGATCTTAGCCGATGCTACTAGGCTAGCGGATGAGGTGATGGATTTAGTTCCAACCTCTGATGAGGAGGATCCAGAGGAGGATCCTGAGGAGGAGGTTCCCCCTGATAGTCCTACTGTGGACTAGGTTCTAGCGATTGACCTTCTTTTGACTCTTTTGACCCTTTTGACTGGGATAGTTAGGTTAGCTGGGGTGATACGAGTGCTGAGGCCATTGTATTTTGCATGACTGTGTGGTCTTCTTTTGAGGCACTTGTCTTACTTTAGTCTGGTATGACTAAAAGTACTCTTATGGCACTTACGTGCTATATTTTTGTGATTGCCCCTTACTTGCTAACTGTATGAACTTGAAGTATTAATAAATGTAAATTATTGTTATCTTTAATGTTTGCCTGCTTGGTTCTTGTTTCGATTTCTTCTTATATATAATTGATTTATTTCTTGCATTATGCACATCTAGAATAATGGAAGGATTAAGACGTGGTCGAGGCCGTGGGCGAGGAACTAGACAGGCCCAACCTCAAGGGAATGACCAGGGATCGGCAGCTGGACCGACCCAAGGGCAGGAAAACATAGAGGGAAATCAAGTGGCTACCGCCATTAATAGGATGACTGATATCCTAGAACGCTTAGCGGATAGGCAAGACCCTGCACCACTCAACCAACCTGGGGGACAGGATAGAGCTTTAGAAAGGTTCTTGAAATTCAACCCGCCTAAGTTTACTGGTGAACCCGATCCTGAGGTAGCAGAGAATTGGTTAGAAAGAATGACTAATATATTTGCTGCCTTAGATTATACCGAGGATAGGCGAGTGAACTTTGCTGCATTTCAATTTGAAGGAATATCACGTGCTTGGTGGGATCTGATAAAGGGAAAGTGGGAGAGAACTCAAACCCCTTGGACTTGGGAGAACTTCACGAGGGAATTTAATGAGAAATTTCTTCCGCCCTTAATCCAAGAAAAGAGGGAGGATGAATTCATTAAGTTGAAACAAGGGACTCTTAGTGTAGCGGAGTATGAAGGGAAATTCACTAAACTTTCCAAATACGCCCCTGAATTGGTGATAAATGAACGAAAACGGATAAGGCGATTCATACAAGGACTTAATGTGGAAATCCAGGAGGGCTTGGCTGCAGCCCAAATCTCTACATTTACTGAGACTTTAGAGAAAGCACAAAGGGTTGAAAGTGCAAGAATGCAAGTGAGAGATTTTCACAATAGGAAGAGGAACTTTTCTAGTCGTATTTCTGGACAGACTAGTAAGAGTGTTCAGCCTTCCAAAACTGGGAGAGGAATGGGAGGAATAAGGACTGCTGGAGGTTCGAGAGGACCTTTATCTAGAGGAGGTCGTAGTGGGCCGACCCAAACTAAAGGTGCACCTTCCACTGGTTCGGTTGTGACCCCTCAAGTCACTTGTGGGTATTGTGGTAAACCCAACCACTCTGAGAACGACTGTTGGAGGAAGTCTGGAAAGTGTTTGATGTGTGGTAGTACCGAACACCAAGTTGCAAGTTGTCCAAAGGCGCCAAGGATAGGAGGTAACACTCAGAGACCAGAAAAGTCAACTTCTAAGCAAACCAGTGCTGGAGGAAGCCGACCAAAGGTGCCGGCTAGGGTTTATGCACTAGATCATCAGCAGATACCGGATGCGACTGAGGTGGTAGAAGGTACAATTCCAATCTTTCACCGTTTAGCTAGGGTTTTAATTGATCCGGGTGCAACGCACTCTTTTGTAAACCCTAATTTCATGAATGGGATAGAATTGAAGCCAATTAAGTTATCATATGACTTGGAGGTTAAAACGCCTACTGGGGATCAAAGCCTAGTTGCTAACTTGATGTATAGAGACTGTGAAATTTGGGTTGGAGAACGGAAATTATTAGCCGATTTGATAGGTTTGGCGATTAAGGGGTATGATGCGATCCTAGGAATGGATTGGCTAGCCCGTTATAATGCCCAATTGAACTGCAGGACAAAGATAGTAGAATTGTGCATCCCGGGAGAGGCAACCTTGAAACTGGACATACGGGGTAGATTAGCTTCATCTGCACTTATTTCAGGAATCCGAGCCAGAAAAATGTTAAGTAAAGGAGCTCGTGGATATTTGGCTTTTCTAATCAATACTCCTAGTGATAAGGTGAGATTGGAGGACATGACTGTAGTAAAAGATTATCCGGAAGTTTTTCCTGAGGAATTGGAGTCTTTACCCCCGGAAAGGGAAATAGCCTTTAAGATTGATGTGACTCCGGGAGTAGCACCTATCTCTAAAACGCCGTATCGGATGGCTCCAGCCGAATTGAAGGAATTAAAGTTACAATTGCAGGACTTGTTGGAACGGGGTTTTATAAGGGAAAGTGATTCACCTTGGGGAGCCCCAGTCTTGTTCGTTAAAAAGAAAGATGGGAGTTTAAGGTTGTGTATAGACTATCGAGGCTTGAATGATATTACCATTAAGAATAAATACCCATTGCCCCATATTGATGAATTATTTGACCAATTGCAAGGGGCAGTAGTATTCTCTAAATTGGATTTGAGACAGGGATATTATCAATTGAGGATTTTGGAGAAAGATATACCCAAGACTGCTTTCAACTCGAGGTATGGACACTTTGAATTTGCGGTAATGCCATTTGGATTGACGAATGCCCCTGCTGCTTTCATGGATCTAATGCATAGGGTTTTTAAGCCTTATTTGGATCAATTCGTGGTCGTATTCATTGATGACATATTGGTGTACTCTAAAACTGTGGAGGATCATGAGAAACACTTGAGAATTGTTTTGCAAACCCTGAGAAAACACCAATTGTATGCCAAATTCAGTAAGTGTGAATTTTGGTTAAAAGAAGTGACTTTCTTGGGACACATAATTTCTAAGGATGGGATTAAAGTGGACCCAGATAAAGTTGAAGCTGTTTCGAAGTGGAAACGACCGGAAAATCCTACTGAGGTTCGAAGTTTCATAGGACTAGCAGGGTATTACCGGAGATTTATTCAGGATTTTTCTAGAATTGCTGGACCCATGACTGAATTGACCAAGAAAAATGGAAAATTTATTTGGAGTTCTAAGTGTGAAGAGAGTTTTCAGGAGTTGAAAAGACGTCTAACAATGGCACCTGTGTTAGCTCTGCCGACTGGGAAGGATAGTTTTGTGGTTTATACAGATGCATCTAAAGAAGGTTTGGGATGTGTTTTAATGCAAAATGGCAAAGTAATAGCTTATGCCTCTAGGAAGTTGAAACCGCATGAAGGAAATTATCCGACTCATGATTTGGAGTTAGCAGCTGTAGTGTTTGCCTTGAAGAAATGGAGACATTATTTGTATGGAGTGATATTCGAGGTTTTTACGGACCACAAGAGTCTTAAGTATTTGTTTTCTCAAAAGGAGTTGAATTTGAGGCAACGTAGGTGGATGGAATTTTTAGAAGATTATGATTGCACGATAAAGTACCATCCAGGGAAAGCCAATGTAGTGGCCGATGCTTTGAGTCGTCAAGTACAAGTGGCCGGATTGATGATTAAGGAATTGCACTTGTTGGAGGAAATCAGTTGTTGGAATCCTAAACTTGAACCAAGAAAAGTAATTTTGGGGAATATTGTAGTGAATTCCATTTTGTTGGAACGTATCAAGGAATCTCAAGAAAAGGACCCTGAAGTGCAAAAATGGCTAGAAAAAGTTAAAATGGGAGAAAAGGTGGATTTTAATTTGGGATCAAACGGTATTTTGAGATTTCGGAATCGGATAGTAGTGCCAAAGGATGAAGGACTTAAGAAGGAAATTCTAGAAGAGGCACACCGATCGAAGTTTACGGTACACCCTGGAGGGAATAAAATGTACCAAGACTTGAAGAGTTCTTATTGGTGGAAGAGTATGAAAAAGGAAATTGCCCAATTTGTCCAAACTTGTTTGACTTGTCAACAAGTAAAAGCCGAACATCAGAAACCATCAGGACTTTTGCAACCTTTGGAGATACCTGAGTGGAAATGGGAGAATATCACTATGGATTTTGTATCAGGATTACCAAGGACACAAAGAGGTTATGATGCTATTTGGGTGATAGTGGATAGGTTGACCAAATCGGCTCATTTTCTGCCGATTAACATGAAATACCCATTGGAGAAATTAGCCAAACTGTATTTGGATGAAATTATTAGATTACATGGGATACCTGTGAGTATAGTGTCTGATAGAGATCCAAGATTTGTTTCGAGGTTTTGGCAAAAGATGCAAGAGATGTTGGGGACTAAATTGAATTTCAGTACCACTTACCATCCCCAGACAGATGGACAGTCGGAAAGGACAATCCAAACTCTTGAGGATATGTTGAGGACTTGTGTTCTGGATTTTGGGGAAAGTTGGAGTAAATTTTTGACATTGGTAGAATTTGCCTATAATAACAGTTTTCACTCTTCTATTCAAATGGCTCCGTATGAAGCACTGTATGGTCGGAAGTGTAGGTCACCGATTTGTTGGGACGAAGTAGGTGAACGTAAGATCTTAGATCCGACTACCATACCTTGGATTGAGGAAGCCAATGAGAAAGTGAAGCTGGTACGCCAAGGGATCCAGACCGCTCAAAGCCGTCAGAAGAGTTACGCAGATAATCGGCGAAAGGACCTAGAGTTTACAGTTGGAGATCAAGTATTTCTTAAGATTACACCTCTAAAGGCAAGTTTGATATCTGGAAGGGGAAAGAAATTACAACCGAGATTTGTAGGACCTTATAAGGTTATACAACGTGTAGGTAATGTGGCCTATAAGTTGGAATTGCCATCGAGCTTGTCACGAATTCATAATGTGTTCCATGTGTCGATGCTTAAGAAATACCATCCAGACCCTTCTCACATTTTGCAACCGGAAAGTATTGAGATTGATGAGACCTTAACCTATGAGGAGAGACCGGTAAAACTTTTGGATAAGAAAGTGAAGGAATTACGAAATAAGCAGATACCATTAGTAAAAGTTCTCTGGAGGAATCATGGAATCGAAGAAGCAACCTGGGAGATTGAAGAAGCAATGCGAGAAAAATATCCAGACCTGTTCACCAACCAAGGTAAATTTCGAGGACGAAATTTTCTTAAGGGGGAGAGGATGTGAGGACTCACAATTTTCTCATTTTAAACTCCAAATTCTAGTTTATTTAATTATTTATTTGGCCAAATATTCCGAATATTATTCTCTAGCCCTTTTATACCTAAACACATTGAACTATGTCTTGCTTATATTTTTAAAGTGATTCGTTTCGAAATTTAATTCTTGAATGCTTGTTACGTGTGAATAGTGATTGCGCGTTTGGAAATAATAATCGATTCGAGAGCACAATAGGTTTGGAAAATTGGAGACTTATACATTAGCCCTAAAGTGGTTAATTTCAAGTTTAACTACTCAAGTGATAGTTAGTGGTACAATCGTTATAAGAATTTCTTAGAGATTTCGCTTTATCGCGCACAAGTCGGAAATACGCGTTTTCGCGCGCGTGATTAATTGAGAGACTTTAGACCCTTATTTCTAGACTATTAAGAGTGAATCATATTAGTATGAATATAAGTGCATTAGAGGTTTAGTGCACAAGTGAAACGAACTCGAGAGGAATCGAGCACGAAACGCGCGCGTGCGCGCGCGATTGAAGAGTTGACTTTTGCCAACTACCAAACTTACTCAAGAAGCTTTATCATCAGCCATTCCTCTCTTTTTCTTCATCCAAACAGCCGAGCTTCTCAAGCAAGAAAGAGCAAGAAACTTTCCTCTTCATTTCTTTCAATCTAACCATCAAATTCACTTCAAATTACTCCAAAATTTTACCACAACTAGCAAATCACTTGGAGATCATCTTGGGCTAGGAAAGGAGCTTCACCCTCACGGTTTCTTGGAGCAAAAAGGGACTGAAAAATTCTGGTTTAATACCATCTAGGAGGTAATGAAGATCCAACTCTTAAATCTTAGCTTTTGTAAGTTAAATTGCACTTGGAAGCTTGTAGCTTCATGTGGGTACTTCTATATTGTTGAAAATCTTGTGAGTGGGCTCTATGAAATCCCACAATGGACTTGATGATCTGATGTGATGATATTGGGTGTTGTTTGTGTTGATTTAGTGGTTAAACTAGTGATTATAAGTGGATAGGTGGAAAGAAAACTCAAAGGAAACAAAAGGAAAGAAGGGGCCGGTTCTGCCCTGCCTTTGCCGTGCCCCTTGGTGTAGCTTTTTGTGGTCCAATTGACTTAATTTTGATGAAAATATGTTGTATAGGTTGTGTGGAATGTTTCCACCAAAAATCACTTGATTTGGTTGGGTAAATGTTTAGATTTCGAAAATTCTTCGTGGCTGGAAACGTGTCCAGACTTGTTCTGGCAGCGAATTTCAAATGACCATAACTCTTTGCTCCGATGTCGAAATCGAGTGCCGTTTGCGGCACTGGAAACTAGACAATCCCATCTTTCCAACGGTATAAAATGCAAGTTCTAATTCGATCTGAGCAATCTGTACTGAGCTTGTAAAGTCGACTGCCCTGTTTCACGTCCTCATAGGGGACTCTGTTTTTAGCAGCAACGTGATGTCCAAAAATGACCTGGTTGTGGACTGATTTTGAAACTGATTTCTTCTAAGAAATTGTAGCCTTATGAATGTAGTTTCTAATGCCACCAACCACACTCAATTCGGAATTGAATTGAGTGAGTTGTGGCCGAAATCCGAAACTGACTCAAGGGTAGAAAACCCTCTTTTGGCTAGTTAATGCTTTAGCTTTGATTTGGGACTTGTTATTTCGAATTCTTGGTACCAACCACCTACCAAATTGCACCTTGGATGTGTCACAGACCTTTTCTTCATAAATGAATGATGTTTGAGAAAATTCATTGGCCAAATGTTTGGAAAAGAGAAAAACGCAAAGGCAAGGCAGATTGCCTTAGGAATTTTACAAACTTTATTGACTTTGTTCACTAGCTTTCCAAGGGAATTTTTCCATGAAATTTGGTAGAGGTATAGCCCTCATATGGTAGTATAATACTGCCAAATTTGGTGTTATTCCGAATCCGTTTCGATGCTCAACTAGAGTCGCAAATTTCCAGCTTCAAATCTGGAAATTTGCCCAGTGAGCTTCGTTTTCGCACCAACTTTGAGCTACTATATCTTGATGCTCAAAACTCCAATTCTTGTTCCGTTTGTTGGATTTTAAACATTGCTTGCAACTCTAATAGAGTTCTAAAATTCAAAGGCTAGATCGAATCCTGTGATTTTTGCCGATTTTCCAAAGTTGGCGAAAAACCAACCTCCAAACTGCCTTACAAGCTTTGAACAGCGAGTTTGAGCTAATTTTCGAATATCTTCCATTAGGAATCATAGAAAGGTTTCTTCTAGAAACTTTTAGTCCTTTGAAAGAAGTTTCCAACGGTACCAAGTTTTCTAATTTTGGACCTACGAAGAGTGAGTTATGATTTTTGCTAGAATACCCCTTAAATCTGAAATTTTTGAAACTTAAGGAAATGGAGTTTTTCGAATTCTCCTTTTCCCCTCGATAACACTCGAGCGTTGTACACTCGATTTCAAAGGTGAAAATCTGATTTCTCTTGTACCTTAAAATCCCACCTTTGAGCCTTGATTTACGTATAAATCGGGCTCATTTTCACGAGAATTTTCTTAGACTGTGCAAGTGTACAATCTTCCTCGATAATTAGGAGTCCAAGTAATGGATTACTATTTAATTGCTCAGGCACCGACGAGGACCTTCAAGAGGATCCAACGGTGAACGCTTGAAACTCTAGTGACGTTTCTACTTGAAAAACTTGGTGAGTGTCAAGTGCATGGATAGTTGAAACTATATGCATTCGATACATGCTTACCTGATATCCACGAAACGAGATTTTTAAAATGGAGTCGAGTGTGTACTTTATCGCACTCGTTCTCATTCGAAATAAATGACTCATGCTTGAAATGCTTGAAACCTGCCAAATGCTTGAAATTATCAAATGCTTGAAAATGCTAAATGCTTGAACGATATGAAATTGTATGCTATGGCTGCATACGTCGTTGGAGTGAATCTCCTCGACACTCAAACATGCTTGGGGGACGCCCAACTCTCACTGGCTAACCTTGGACTTGAGCCGGCATGGGCTTGGTCGGGCTCCTTGGTGAACCATGAGAAAAATAAGTTTGACCTAATGAGAGGTCTTGCTTGGCATACTCGATGCAGTATCGCCACCAATAAATGACAGGCGGGCCCGATACAGGGGTATGTAAGGTGAAAGGGGACATGATAAGTGAAGTTCTACGGACAAAAACTTACCCGATTGACGGAGTGTCAATTCGTGGAGGTTTTGGATCGTGCAAGTGGAAAATAGCTCCTGAGAGCTCTTGTATCCTTGAATTGTTTCTGTTTACACATTATTGCTTGAATTGCTAATTTCTCGCATATTACTACTTTATCCATTATTTGGGCTTGTTACTTGGATTGTGTGCTTGCATGTGTGTTCCTTGGCCTCACGAGCGTTTTGCTCACCCTTTAGATTTGTTTTCCTTAACAGGAATGGATTGGAGCGAACTAGAGGAAAACCCCTTTTGGATGTACTTTTGTTTTAGGGTTTTCAATGTACATGGCTAGACCTTGGGTTATTGTATAACTGGAGACTTGATGTAATTTTTGGGACTTAATGTAAGACTGTAATGTTTGATGCATTTTGTACTCATGGTGTTCCATTGAATATTGTTATGGAAGCGACTTTCTTAATTAGGCTTGTATTGTTGGATATTTATATTTAAGCTTGAATTGTTCCGGCTTGAGTCCTGGCGAGAGCTGGGCAGGCGTCCCGCGGATACCCTTTGGTTCGCCTTAGGGAGAAGTGGGGTGCCACACACATGCTATCTTAAGTAGTACCCAACGTTATAACTACAACCTAAACAACCTTACAATCCCAAAATGCCCCTACTCTTACGGTGAAATTCAAAGCCATTCTTTGAAACCAAATTCATTCTTATATAGTATAAGGATATGCTAATTATGTATATCAAAACTGTGTCTTCTATTAAACATTTGTTCAAATATACTAACTCAATTAACATATTTTAAATTGTTCCCGTGAAGTCTTCTTCTCTATTGTCTTATTAATTAAAGAAAGGGTTATTATCACTTTACCCTCTTAAACTGTATCACTACTATTAGTTTACCCCCCTAACGTTATCTTTTAGTCACTTTACCCCCATAAATAAATCAACTTAATATGTTAAGAAATTTTGGACAAAAATACCCTTTATTTTATAGCATTATTACATTGTTATTATCACTTTATTCGTTTAGATTATAGTGATACAATCACTTTAGTTCCTAATATTATTTTCTAGGCATTTTACCTCATCATTAATCTAACTAGTATGGTCAAAAAATTTTAAATATATTTACCCTTTTTTATATATAATTAAAAATAAAAAAATTGGAATGGTTTACTCTTCCTTTTTTTCATTTTAAGAGATCGAAAAACATAAAAATAAAGAGTTTTCTCAAATTTCTTTTTTTCACACTTATTAATACTAGGAAAAGAAAAAGAGATAGAAATGAAGAAGAAAGAAAATTAGATTTTGCAAAGAAAGAAATAAAGAAAAGTCTTACATTAAGGTTGTTTGGGATTAGGATTGGAATTTGGTAGTAATAGAAAGTAAAATAATTTTAAAATAATAAAAGTATTTAATTCTTTCTTATTTGCAATTTTTAAAAAAAGAATTGAGCTCTTTCCCTCTCCCCCTCTCCATCTTTCTATTCTTTTTTTTTTATATTAATAAGATTGTCAAGAAGAAAGAAATTAATACTTTAACTTTTTTTCTTGATACTAAAAAGGAGAAGAACCAGTTTAAATTTTTTATTATTTTTATTGTGCAAAGAGAAGGGTATTTTCTTCTAAAGTTTTTTAACTTGCTAAGTTCGTTTAATGATAGGATAAATTGTCTAAAAAAATAACTCTAGGGAGTAAATTGATAATGAGACTATAGTTTATGGGATAAAGTGATAATAATTTTAAGGATTAAACATATCTTTTCACTTTAATTTACAAACTCCGTTAATTTTGACCGCTAGTGTTGGGGGTAACGTGACTAAAAAATAACGTTAAGGGGAAATTGATAATGACACCAAACGTTAAGGGGGTAAAGTGATAATAACCCTTAAAAAAATTAATAGACATGATCTTTCTTGGTCAAAATTAACCTTTAGAATGATGTTAACAATCTAAAAGTAGTCGTACAAAGTAAATTTTTTTTGAATGTTATTAATATACAATACTTTTTTCTTCTCACCAAAAAAAAAAAGGATAATTTTTTTTTAACACTTTCCCCCTCCCCAATCTCCCTTCCTACCCAAACCTAGCTATCCAAGTTCAATCCCCAACCAACCAAGTAGGAGCAATACCCCCCACCATCAACTGAATTTTTCTTTAGGGTTAATCACATTTTAATCCCCTTAAGGTATACCCCATTTGTCAATTTACCCCCTAACCTTTAATTTTGCTCATTTAACCCTCTATAGGACAAAATTGCCCTTGCATTATTTTGACTTTTCATTTACCTTGTTTTCCTTTCTTTTTCTCTTTCTTCTTTATTTAATTCTTCCTCTTTCCCACAAAAATCTTCACCTTAATGATTGAAATTAAAAAAGAGGAATTACAGAGATCTATCTTCTCCTTAAATGATTAAAAAAATATTCAAATCACTTTCCTAAAAATACAATTTTTTAGCTTTTCAATTCTTTAATTTTGGATTTTCCTCTTTCCTTTCTAGTTTCTCATTTTATTTTAAGAATATCATAAGATGAAATTATTTTCCTTTCTTCTCTTTCTTCTCTCTTTCATCCTTCCCAATAGAAAACTCCATTTCAACAAAAAATTTTGTTTTGAGTTTGTAATTGCATATTTCTGGGTGAAGGTTTAAAAGACATCAAAAACCAATTTTAATTTTTTGTATAATGCCATGTGTCACAAATTTTAATTGATGATTATTAATCAGGTCACAATTTCATCTTATGATATTTTCTTAGAAATAAAATGAAAAACCAGAAAGAAAAAAAAGAAAATCCAAAATTAAAAGAATTGAAAGGCTAAAAAATTGTATTTTAGGAAAGTGATTTAAATATTTTTTTTAATCATTTAAGGAGAAAATAGATCTCTGCAATTCCTCTTTTTTAGTTTCAATCATTAAGGTGAAGATTTTTGTGAGAAAAAAGAAGAATTAAATAAAGAAGAAAGAGAAAAAGAAATAAAAGAAAAGAAAACAAGATAAATGAAAAATCAAAATAATGCAAGGACAATTTTGTCCTATAAGGAGTTAAGTGAGCAAAATTAAAGATTAAAAAAATAAATTGAAAAATGGAGTA
Source organism: Coffea humblotiana (assembly GCA_023065735.1). Classification (NCBI taxonomy): domain Eukaryota; kingdom Viridiplantae; phylum Streptophyta; class Magnoliopsida; order Gentianales; family Rubiaceae; genus Coffea; species Coffea humblotiana. The sequence goes on from CM041214.1 coordinate 17,800,043, forward strand.
TACCTTAAGAAGATTAAATGTGATTAACCCTTTTCTTTATTTTGTTACTAGTAGTAATTCATGGTAACTTCTCAAGTTATTTTGTGTTAACTCATGGCTTTGTTTTACACGACAAAATAATTTCTTCACATCAAGTAGAAAATAATTTTGCTTGTGTTTATATCAAGTTCATCAAGTTTAACCACAAATTTCCAAAGTTATGCTGGCAGAAGAATCTCCTGAAGTGAACACAACATTATACAACATAAAAACTCGTACTTCTTCTCATCATAAATTTCACCTTCTACAACTGTCTTTCCAGACTTAATTTTCAATTTATCTCCCACGATTTGGACAGACGTTTGCAAAATGTGATGGATCACCACAGTTAAAACACCTGCCAGATATTGGTTCACCTGTAGCTGACACAAATGCAGCACCACTCGCACGCCCTCCCGTTCGACTGCCTCGGCCACCTCTCCTGCTAGGGTTTGATGCAAAGCTTCTTGCATTTGCACGAGAAACACTACTGGCTCCATTCATGCTATCTTCCCATCTGCATCACATCTTGACAATGTAAAGAACGAAACAATCGAAATCGAATTTTTGTCCTATGTTGTCAAAAAAAGAATTATTTGTACACCTACGAAACAACCAATGAAAGCAAGACCTCATAAAAGAAGCATACATGGTTTCTTTTCTAAATATTTCAAATAATCAACTTATATAGGTACTTATTTATTGACAAATAAAATCTCAAATCATACATCCAGGCATTTCATGCCACCTAATACTAGCTTATCTAATCCCTTTATTGTGGTTTTTGTAATTTCTTCAGCACTTGGGCACCTTATCAAGTGAACAGACCTTGTGAAAGACCACAAGTATTAAATAACGCAAGAGAAAGCCAAACATATCAGCAATGCTGCCAAAAACGTGGGTTCATATGTTTTTGACTTTGGAGTAACATGCTAGGGTTGCTCTCTGGTAAATACAGTTTTACTCATAAAATGGATAGGCTAAAGGATTGTACACAGACTAACAGCAGAATATGGTTATAGTAATTCGAGTCACACCCAAAGAATTTAATTAAATCTAACTTGACATACATAAAAAAGTTGCACCCCTGAGATTGACAAGAAAAGAACTTCCTCCCTCGATTAGTTGCAGTATTTGCAGTCCGCAGAACACAAGGCTCCCCACATGAGTTACAATGTATTGAAGATTCTCCTGCATCATTAGTTGATGTATCAGTAATAACCAAATATCTGAATGAGGCTCTAGATAGTGGTGAGTTCTTCAGAAACAAATTTTAGCTGTTCAGTGACAGGAACAAATAAAATCCCATGAGGAAGAAGCACAGCTCACGATCTGTTCTTTTATTTATTTTTTTGGAGTTTAATGGATTGAAGTGCAACTTCTGCAAGAGACTCAAGATGACATAGATATTACAGATCCTTCAAAATTTAATAACCAGTTCCCTTGCTAAGGACAGTTATTACAGATGCTTGGAAATTACCAAAGTTCCCCAGCTAAGACAGTTGGGCTACCCATTTGCAGGTTAATTAGCATGATGTGATCGCATTGCTACTTGAAAGGAACCAAAGAAATATGAACAGATAAATACATGAGGTTAATTAGAGAAAGTAGTAAATTATCAAACCATTTGGTGGATTAGTTTCCTGGTTTCTAGCGGTATGACTACGAGAAGGTTGTGAAGGACAAAAATCTGAAGAATGTCCTGTTTGCCTACAATATACACAAGCCATCCGCCCTCTGGAACTAGTTCGCTGAGCACTGTTAGATGATGTAGCACCTTGTCCTCTACCTGGCAAAAGATGTATGGATAGTCAATTAGTAATTCACACCAAACCAACCACAAAACGAAGTCCAATATATAATTGCCATCTTTTACACAAATTCTTAGCAGTCCTTGAAATTTATAGATGTTCCAGACAAAATAAAAAAATCAGTAGCATGGTGAAACCACATTCAACTTCAGAGTTCATAGGACGTTTCACGCTTCAATAGAATTGTGAAACAAAGACAAGGGAATCATTTAAAACAAGAATGGTTTGAGGCTAGGGTTCCAATGAAATGGAGGCAAACCAACAAAGTTTCTCGAAACAGAATACACATAGATACTAGTAAGTACATGTTGAATACAACCTTGTTGACATGGCACAATTTGCAAAGCATCACCTTAAGGTTAATGTAGGAGATTAAACTTGATTTGACATATCATGTGACACATGCCAGCTGGGTTGCAGACTCAGCCCATCACTGTCATCTTACCACAACTGGCTTCTTTTGCCGGCTAAGAAAACCATAAAGTGTAATTTCGGTTTTGAGATGTTCAGCCCAATTGCCATTATTATTACATATTGCACAGCAGAAACTTGCCCAATCAAGACCAAGGGTATTCCTTTACTATCTTTGGTCGTGAGAATCATGTCCAGGCCAGATTTGCAAAGCCAAAACTTTTTCACTCTTTGGTATAATCACAAACTGTGGACTAGATTACAGGCTAAATAGACTTAACTTCAAACATAAACATTCTTAACGGAAGTAAAATTAGAAAATTTATTGATAAATTTCCAAATATTTGTGACTGACTAAAAATAAGCTATTCTCATGTATTTAATAGGAAGCATTTACTGAATTTATGTGGGTAAGAACAACATCCTGTCACCTTTTTAGAATATGCATTATGAGATACTGAAAATCAAGATTTAGATCAATTTGCTTTACTTCAATAATTCTTTCATTCTTGTTAAGCCAGATATATTAAACATAGTCTATCTGACATTAAATGTTTTATTTTTATTAATTTCAACAAAAAACCATGAAATTAAATCCATATTGACGAATATGAAGTACCAAAAACGTTGCTAAAAAACTAGCAGTCAAATAGTCTTCCTCTGTCCTAAGTAGGTTGATATGCAACTATTGAACTGCCATAACTTGTTTACTTTTGAAAGAAGACTTCTGAATCAATTCAAGTAAAAGATACAAAATTTCATGGTTATATGCTTATTCAACTCTACAAATCACGTTGTTGAAATATGTATGTTAGATCCAAAAAGCTCAGCAAGTTTGATTGTCACGAATTCAATATCTAGACCAAGGTTGATGGGGATTTCCATGTCTCTGAATCTCTGAACCGTCTCAGCATTTTCCGATTCTAAAATGCTCTCAACATGTCAGACACAGTAAAACACACTCAATGACATGACACTATAAACTAGCAGGGATGCTTTTGTGTGCAATAAAAGATTTACTAATTGCCATGTTCAAAACCTCACGCTTCCAAAGAGGCTGGGCCAGTTCTAACCTCATGATAGCCATCATATCAACTAATCTATGCACAATTACATTTAGCCGCATAAAATCACTACCTAAAACATACCAGATAAGCTGGAAGCATTGCGAGCTCCAGTTCCACAAATTTCCACCAGTTGCCTAAGAGTATCATCACAACCCCCAATGCAACCTAAAAAATGAGATCCAATCATCAAAATTTTTCCTCATTCCAAAATCTTCAAATGCAGAATGACTCGTTCAGTAATTCCAGTAATCAATTACATCAATGCATGTGCAAATGTAAGCATAGCTGTGGATATATCATATAAGCATAGCATGGGTTACATTGAGCATGATGAGCACTACAACATAAGCAGGCTGTGTGTATGACCAGCCTATATGGTAACGAAAACAACCTAAGAAATCAGCTTTATCTACTAAGTTCAGTAGCATCCTTACTTTGCAGTCCAAAGCTTCCAACAAAACCATGTGCTAACTAGAGACTCCAAGTTGGACAAAAGAACTAAAAAAAAAAAACAAGCAGGATGGAGAAACTTCCATTCTCAAATGCTTCAGCATTGATTGATCTAAAATTATTAATTTCATGTGTTCCGTCTCTGATGACTAATTTTCAACTATTTAGCATTATTAAGCCGGAGAGTTCTGCAACCTATTTCATGCCAATATGTCGTTTGCAAAATGAAGACTAAGTTGAGGTCTTAAAGTTTACAAGCCTTGGGAATATGAACTCACTGGGCAATAACTTACTTGAACAAGCATGTCATCAGTATGCATCTCTCATATATTGAGGCACTTTATACATCTATAATAACATGCTCATGCCATGCCAAATTTGCAAGAAGATATGCTCAGTATCCAAGATGGCATGACAGGTTAGAAACAGAATAACTCAACCTGAACCATACATTTGGCTCTAAAAATGGTCTGCATTAAAGTGGAGATCCACACAAAGCATTAATTGACCGCCATATCATGAAAACCAAACTTCAAGACTATGTAAGCACTACAAAAACAAATGAAGCGACTAAAATATAAGATGATGGGTGTAAATTGAAGTTTTCTTCAAGTCTAAGGCTACCTAAATGATCGACATAGTAATTTGGAGGTATTTCTAGCCGACGAAATTTGAACTGAATCTTGAAAACTGGTCCTGCAAATAGTGATTAAATGTCAGTTTACATGTGGAATATTCACCAAAACCTTTCACATACTATGAAATGTGAATCTACAGCCAGTTTTCAATGAACAGACCTTTCACATACTATGAAATGTGAATCTACAGCCAGTTTTCAATGAACAGAATCTGACAAAAAAACTAGTTACATACTAGAAGGAACATAATAACTACAAAAATAAATGACAACTGACCTGGAGTGCAGATACCACAAATATCGTGGGTAACAGCTGCTTGGGATATTGACCCTGGAAGCCAAACGACATTCCTACACTGAGCATTCAAACAGACAAATTACTCAAGAGTACAAAAACCATATCATGAAGCTCTTTGGTGGAACTATCAACTATCTATAGACATAGACCTGTCTTCATGCTACAATGATGAAAAGAAAGACAAATAATATATTAGGGTATTCATCAAATGGTGAGAAGATGATCCTTCTGTTTGCTTTTCATATGAAGTCTGAGTACCATCTATGGTCTAACATGTTTTTTCTTTTCCAAGTACCTCCATGTCAGTAAAAAACCATCAGCTCGCAGCATTGTGACTAGAAAATAGCTTCACTTAGCCCACCTTTTGTGTCCATTTTCTTATCCTACATACAAGTCAGCCTAAATCTGCTTTCACTTAGCCCACCTTTTCTGTCCATTTTCTTATCCTACGTACAAGTCAACCTAAATCTGCCCATACATAGAGTATGCCTTACCTACAAGTTTAGATAAAGTAGCAATTCCTTTCATATTAGCTGAGACTTGCCAATTAAGAAACTAGAATTCTACTGTAATTAATATGCCAAAATCCATCTCTATCTTTAATGGGAAAACCATATATTTACTATAGTAAGTTGTCAGCTTCTGTCATATACAGATAACTCCGTTCTACAATTGCAGTTTATGACCGTTTCTGTTAACCAATAAAATGTAATATACGGCAAATATTACAGGCATGAAAGGAGCAAGACAGTTCTGGTGGGAGATGTAGGTACTATCTTCTTAACCACTCATACAAGTTTGAAGACTTGGGTCACTTTAGGGGGAAAAAAATGAAAATCCTTCTCCTTCCAATTATTCCATTCTATATTTGCTTTTCCTTGATTCTGGGGTTGAATGATGTTAAGGCCCTCAGATGCCAAATCAACCAGCAGATATCTGTAGTGCATAGCTGTAGAGAGAATCTCTGAAAACTGAAGTACAAGGTCCAAGTTATTCAACAGATCATATGATCACCAAAAACTATTAGCAAAAAAATCAACCCAACTACCAATAATGTATTGGCCTGTTGTCCACCTAGTCTCCTAATCTTACATGGATTCATACTCAAATATTTTCATCTTTCAGTTTCTGTCCAATACCTGCCATATATCTCAAAAGCAGTCTACTTATCAACCCTCTCCCAAGCCATGACAAGCAACTTCATTTTTTCCTTCCCCTCTCTTTTACAATTTTCCCTACGTCCTTCCGTACTTGGCTGCCTCTCTACTTTCATTTCTGTTTATTTTGCCTAATCTAACTGCCTTTGAGTTCCTCAATATTCCTTCCTGCAGGGAAGCCTTTCCCACCATGTCCCAACCACCTTTAGTCGTTACCAGCCAGACTCAAGCAAGCAAGACTCACAAACACAATTAGCCAAGCCTTTAAACATCATGAAGACAAAGCTGCATAAACATGCACATGTGCAACAGGGGATAGTAGTGATATAACCAAGGGATAGCAGTGGCATGGAGAGATCCTGTGCAGATGTCCAACCCAGGGAGTTCAAAATGGATGTTAGCAGCTTCAAAAGAGTGACATTGTTTTCTGGAGGAGGCTTGGTGTAGGATATTGTAAAGGCAGATTAACACTAGGAGGTGAAACAGCTGCTTCAGAGCACCGTTTCAATCTGGAAAAAGAAATGAGTGATGGGTTGGGGATTCTTATAGTTTAGGGTTTATTTTTGGTGTCTAAAGAATCTAAATATGCTAACACTTATGAAAGGAAACATTAGGCATCAATTAAATCTGACAAATTTTATCAACAACCCTAATTACCAGACATGAATTTATCTAGTCTCTCTGGGTTTTTTCTCCACTTAACTGTTTAAATAGCTAAAATGACTGCTAGAAAGAAAATTTGTAAAGTAATATCACAAGCATCTAAGACAAGAAGCCCTTACCTGTGGGAATCCCAAGCATCCAACCATGAAATGTCCATCCTGCAAAGAAAGAAAACAGAGATTCTTTTAACATAACACAAAAGATACTACTTCTGAAAATTTATCAAGTATAACCAGTAATACGAAAAGTCCAAATGTTATAGCCATTTTATTGAAAATTAGTTTATTGAAAACTAATTTTCAATAAAATTAGTTTTTAAAGAAGGAAAACAGAGATTCCGGTAGTGTAATGCAGAAGATATTAATTCTGAAAATTTATTAAGTATAACCAGTAATAGGGAAAGTCAAAATGTTATAGCCATTCTATTGAAAATTAATTTTACAAAAAAATGGTGGTAATATATCTTACTATTTTAGATAATATACTTTTAATTGAGGGCCAATCAAACACCAAATGTAAGGTCAAGGGGATGAAATGATGGCATTATTGCTTCAAAATAACATAAAATAAGATGACAAAGAAAACCGCTGAAAACAAGAAACATCTTATTAGTCATCAGATGGATAGCATCATGCAACAGATACAAGAAATTACCGGTTTTTGCTTAAGCACCATATCTGATTCATGGCAAATACTGCATTTGCGAACAACATCTCCACCTGTATTGTGCTGATTGTCATTGGATCTATTTGACCTGCATAATAAAGCACAGATTGCTCAGCTGGTGAAGCACACTGTCCAACCCATCAAATGAATTTATCATTTGACCTCTCAAAGAATATGGCCATGGCTTCAAAGAGCTTTCCTTTGTTTGCTCGGGCCTGTAAAGATTTTGAGTAAATAAGTTACATGTTTCAAATACCTTTCAATATTTTTACTGATAGAGAGAGAGAGAGAGAGAAGTAACATCTTCAAGTATGTACACAGACCAATATTTCTGATATATTTCTAATATTACGATTGAAAAAATGATTCATATGTCCAGTGTCCGTTGTAATTTTTTAATTCAGAGACAGATTGGCTGATTTCTTAATCAGAGACCTTGATCACACAGTCCAGATAGCCAAAATCGATGTTTCATTGGAAACTTACAGATAATGAAAAATGGACCATCTCTTTGACGCAGAATAAACAATAGAATTATAGAATCCAAACTATACATAATGAAAACAATTGATAAGTGCATCATAGGCGAAAAAAGAATACAGCACAGCAAACTATATAAACATTGTGACTTGTCAAAGTTTGCAAAAAGAAGGATGCTGTAGGTACAAACATACATCTATAAAGCACGCTTTCATCTGCTGCAAGCAAGTTTCCAAAACCTCAGTTTTTCTCTTGGTTCCAATGCTAACTGCTTTCATATCAGACTCCATCATAGCACGCAGGTATGGTTTCCATAATTCATAACTGCAAAGTACAATACATTTCATCATTACTTTTCATTATAACTTAAAATTTGTCTGTATATCTTAGACATCAACAGATTAACAACATTTTAATCTGTACAACAGAGACATGCATACCCAAGGCTAAAGCCAAAGCATTCACATGCTTTTCTGTAATAGTGCCAGAAAAAATGTCCACTCGCCTTTCTATAATAGTGCCAGAACTATGTCCATTTTCCATAAATAATGGTTCGTGATGTGACTTGTAAGTACTTGTGTATCCCCACATTTTGTCCACTTTCTTGAAGAAGTAATGTAGTGGGCCTAAAGTTTGCATATTTCACCTTTTAAGTATGTACATCATTTCAAGACTTCCATGATTAAGAATCTAGAATTGAAACCAAGAGAGTAGCATATCAAATGAAAATTAGAGAAAATATCTTGATATTCCTTACTTCATTCTCAATAGCACAACAAAGACATATATACAAGTATAGAATAACCTAAATCCTAAAATCAAACTTATTATTTACAACCTAAAATCAAGCTATCTAGATTCTCGAATCAAGCTAAAATTGGATCCCACAAATCAAATTTTGCACTTCAATTAACATATCTACTTACTATATTTACAACATAAAGGTTTAAGAAGTCTGATGCAGGAGCATCATTTCACCAAAGGCACATTTTATCCTAACAGCAGATCCTAATTACCCGTTCGCAGTGGGCATGGCCATAGCTGGCATCTATTTTCTCATGCTACAATTTGACTGCAAGAATATACAACCTCATATAGCCTTGTCAATGTAGAAAGGAAACTCAAAAAAATTGCTTCTCAGGAAAAGTAAGGTAAAGGTGGAAGAAAGAGGTTAAAAAAAGGTGGATAAATGGTTGGTTCTAGAGCTTAATTTTTGTTGTAAGAACTTAAAGTTTTTATTAGAGTTTGATACATGTGCAGGAAAAATGAAGGAAATCAATTCCCGAGTGTCCTAAATGATTAAGAAAGTCTCCTTTCCTTTTCATCATTCAAACACCAAACTCAATAAAAGTTGAAATCCCACAATTTCTGGTTTCAACAGTCAGGTTAAACATATAAAATTGATTCTATGACAAGTGAATCAAGTGCAAATAACAGAAATCTTTTAACTAGATTCTAAGTTAAAAAAGTTTCAGTAGCATACTTGTAGCACAAATTGTATAGCCCTTTGGTATAAAACTATTAATTCTAATCTTGCAAGTACAATGAGGCAGCTACCAAGGAAAAGCCATATGTACTACAGAACCTACGAAAGAGCTAACACGTCCAATCCAGGAAGAGGGGTACATCTTTCAGCCAATACTCAAGTAGCAACACAGATAAGATACATAAGAAAATGAAAATTCACTGTCAGTTTTTATCCTTTCACCTCTCTTTTTCACGATTTGGTTTTGACAAAAAAAATGTCCAACAAAACAAAATAGAGACTAAACTAAAACAAAATAAAGTTCAGAGAGAGAGAGAGAGAGAAGAGATGATCTCATGAGTACGAAAAATCAGTTGCAGAAGTCATGTTTCTACAAATAAATTATTAGAGTCATGGAAAGTTTACATTCATGTATGTTGTAACTTTACAGAGTCAAAACAACAATCCACGAATTTGTTGTAAGATATAAGATATATGAACATAATTCGTAGTGCAATAATTGCAGTGGAGACGACTCAAAGGCTGCTCCCTTTTATACACTTCAGGTGTTACTTAATAACGACAAGAATTACTATTGGTGATTATAAACCTGCAATCAACAAAGCTTTAGAAAGGATCAAGTGATGGTCAATGAGAAGGATGAGCTGTGGAGATAGTTTGCAACGAGCAAAATCAGTCTTTCATGTCCAGGTAAATAGCAGCACAATTTCCGAAGGCTGCTCTTAAGAGAATGGAAGGATTGTACAAAATTTCATTATGATCTGGAGAAGAATATAATAACTTTGGTGGCCAAAGAAAACTCGGAAGATGTGCAAAGTGCACAGGCTAATAAACATGGTTGTGGGACACATCTGTGATCCTAAAATATGTTTCACATATCTGTAGCAGAACAGATCAAATGATAGATAAACTATTCACAAGAGGTAGTAGTTTTTGTTCAATCAAGATAGGAGCTTATAATTCTCAAACCTTGAGGCAGGTGCTACAGCTAAGTGACTCAATTGGACTGATCTGCGTTGATGTGGGGAAGGGGTAGGGCTGCAAACAAGTTGAATCAAGTTAAGCTTTGGCCTAAACGAGCCGAGCCTCGACTTAATTTTATCAAGTTCGAGCTCTCAATATGAAGCTCGAACTCGACAGAGCTTAAAAAAATAATTAATTAATTATTTTTATTTTTTTAAAAATGAATAAAATAATAATTTTTCTTAACAAATAATAAAATATTAGGAATATATATGTAATTTCACTATTAAAATAAAAAATAAAATATATAAAATTGAGCCAGCTCGCGAGCAAACAAGCTAAGTATCTTTGAACTCGAGTTCGAGCTTGAGCTCGATGTTGACCAAGATCGACTCGAGTTTTTCGCGAGCGGCTCGACTCATGTACAGCCCTAGGAAGGGGAATATGCTGTTTTCTGATATATTAACTGTTTCCTTCCCATCCTCTGTTGCACCTATATTCCAAAATTCACATGACAGCCTTTGGAGTGCTAAGCAAAGATCAGGTTAAGGATGCTGCAGTCATTGATCAAGAAACCATGAGCTCGCCTTCTAGAAGAAGGAAAACTGATGAAGTCCAGCAACTCAAGGACAGCACTCCTTTAAACTTTCTCCTTAAACCTGGAATAAACGATGATCTTGGACAGTTCAGATCAGAAGGGGTTCATTTAGCAGTTTAAACAGCTATTAAGGCTTTTAGACATCAGTGGGATTTTATGTGGCTTCAAATAAGCTTGTATGCAAAACGAAGCATACAATCATTTGATTACTCTACAGGAGGCAAGATAGATTGAGGAGCTTCAAGTATCAAGTTTCCACTTCAATCTATCATGCAAAAGGGATAATTAATCCATTAATCATGTATTCTCTGCTTGTCCTGTTTCTGCACTTGTTTGGCAGACAATTTGAAGATAATGCTTCATCAATAAAGGAGAAGATTAGGGAAGAATGAAACTGCAACATGTGATCCAACACTTCGCAAACCAATACCCACACTCTACCATGTTCTGAGGTTACTGAAAACATCCTTTCCAGTAGTGGCTATTCTGCGCATTATCATCTATGATGTAAATAGACAGCTGCAAGCTGCAAAGGAGTTCAGAGAACAAAAGAAATATGGGAGTTTCACTGGCTGGGGATTTGAATCTAAAATACCCATAAAAGAATTTTTTCTACATTTAGTAGGAACTGCAGTTTGGTATGGGTATAGGAGTTGGTGTCTTTTCTCAAAGTGATATCCTTTCTTGTGTGTACTTCAGTGCAGATACCAATAAGATGAACACTCAACCAAGAACTCTTTGTAATTACTCCTTATTCTTATGCCAAAAATAAATTATAATTATGGTTTCTAAAGATTGGATGATGCAAAGTGTAAAATAACAAAATAAAGTCAATAACTTTTTCTCATGTCCAAGAAATAAATCATAAGATTCAGATATATCATACAATCTTTCATACATCTAACCTGCTTTGATATTAGTGGGGGTAAAATTCATCGCTGTGTCTAAGTAATTTAATAATACAGTAGATCAATAATTACTCACCCCATGTCATCGTACCCCATGACTAGTGCCTCCCCCTGAAAAAGAGGACAGGAGCATCTGGTTAGATACTAATCCAAACAAAATGCGGTGCTTTTTATTTCCACATAAATTCGTGAAACATTCAGAAGTCTAACAGAAATGTGGGAGTTAGAGAATCCACAATTTATTTCAGAGAGAAAGGAAATGGAAGGATAAGTTGTTTTTTCTTTTGGCTTGACTTTTGAGGAGGGAAAGGGAGGGATTAGGTGTAGTTGTTTTGTGCCAGTTACTTTCCATCTATAGAATCCTTTGTTTCCTTGTCAACAGCTAACATAACTTTTCTTCAATACAATCTTCAGACCACCCTAAAGCTAGTTTCTTCATTGCACATCTGCAAATTTTGAGTGATAGCACTTTTAATTATTTAACCAATCTCCACCCCCCTCCCCCTCCCCCTCCCCCTCAAAACATATTAAAAAAAATGCAAGATGAAAAGCACTGAATTCATTTTGGTACATTATCACTTTACTTGACACTGAAACAATGAGTACCAAAACAAACAAACAACAAACCAAGGATAGGGTAAAGTTCAACACAGATGCTCACAAATTAGACTTGTTATGGGCAAGAATGTGACTAAAATATAGTCATTTCCTTTCCTTTCCTAATTCAAAAAACATATCCAGTATTTCCTCTCTTCCTTCCATATTTAATCCAAACAAAAATTGATGGAAACTGCTTTCCCATACTCCCCATTCTTTCTCTTTCACTAGAGTCCCTTCCTTTCCTTTCCTTTAATTGAAAAGGTGCCTTAATGGGATCGAAGTCATAATATTCAAAACTCTGCTACACGAGCCTAATGTATTCCAAACAATATAGATGAAATATCCATTTTAGATTAACATTGTGGAAGAAATTAAGGATTTAAGGAACTTAATCAGATTCAAGTTTCACTTTGAAGATGTGTCATTTTTTATTCTTCAATTTTTCCTATTGAAGGAAGGTGCACAAGTTCAATGCTACAAATGCAAAATGAAGGAGAGAAGCTAGGCGTTGGCATCTAAACAATTTGCGTTTTGTGGGGGCAAAGATTTCCATATACAAAATTCATGAGGGATCTCAATTCCTAAGAAATTTGGGGGTTGGGAGGTGTGGATTGCCATTATTATTCTTATGCACCTATATCAAGGGACACTTTGATCTTCTAGAAGGGAGGAAAAAATTTTGTACAAAATCTTGAGTGGACGCCCCTGTGCCCAGCCCACCCAAAATCTGCCAGCAAACTTAGGACTTCTCATTTAATTCAGTACGTCTCCTCACCAAGACCTTGTATTATCATCACTTCTAGGTAAAGGCATTAAGCACCTACCTTACTAATTAAAAAAGCAGGTGGCACATCTCTTCATTCATATGTCTCATACACTTAACTCCATGACTAACAACTGTAAAATAATTTGTTACCCCTACACTTGATTTTAAATCATCACGCTATATGTAGGGACAATGGAAAGAAATTAACAAGAATAATCTTAAATATCTAATCACAACACCCAAAAGAAACAATTACAGATACATTTTCCATCTACGGTCTATTCCAAGATTGCGAAGCAATCACTCTCATCAAGCAAGAATAATCTTGTAAATAAAAGGTTTTACTCTATCAGCAGTTGATGTCCTAAAAAAAAGTTCAAAACACCCAGCAGCAAATATCCCCAACTCCACTTGGACGGAGTATGGCAAAGGATGATGATCCAACTATAGTATTCCATGATGGTACAGAAAATTCATTGCCATGAAATGATTATGCATATATCTGACCCAAAAACGCAAAGAACATCCAAGATTTCAGTGACAGAATTCAATCCAGTAAGGATGCTAAAAGCAAAGGTGCATACATTCCTAGAGTCCCTGCCGTTTTCTTTCTCTTTTCTCCTCTCCTTCCTTAATTTGATATTGTCCTAAGCCTTGGTTAGAATTTCACAACAGGGAGGGGATTGAGATGAGGATGCTGGGGGGTGAGGGATGCCGGGGCATTTGGCAAATTGAAAGGGAAGTAGGAGTTGGCATATAGAAAATCCCTCTGCATTACAAGGGAATCCACAATGTGGACTATATGCATCCTACACAAAATATATTCAAAAGCTTATAGAGCACAGAGACCTGAGTTTGCCAGAACAACATCTAGAGCTATATTCCGCACATCCAAAGCTCTATGTGTCTATGCTATTTTTTACTTGAAGTTGGCTGCTACTCATTTCCTTTTTTTCAACCTAATGGTCAATTGCTTTTATTCTGTGTTTACTACACGTTCTCTGGGGTTTCAGGGAGCACCTGGAGGCTTGAAAGTTAATCTCAAGACTCATCTGAATGTTATTATATTACTTTGATCTTTGCATGGTTTACTTTGTTTCCTTTCTGGGTACTAACAGTAATGCTTTCAGCTGGGATGGGAAAGAACGGAACCAACAGTTTTATTGGTGTCTAAAGCCTATGCTGTGTCATTCACACTGAAGGCAAGCTTTATACCCAAAAAAGACCAAAAAAAAAAAAGTGACCAAGTGTATAAACTGAACAAATAGATAAACAGGCTACTAGATTCGTTGGGGAGAAACGAATATCTGGAGTTTTTATTGCATAATGTCGATCAAGCAACTTCTGTATGTGCTCATGCATCGTTGCATCTGTCCCAATGCCTGCCTAGAAAAGTAAAAGAATAAACACATCATCAAAATTCTATAGGCATGTTAAACTCTATATGACAGAAACTCAAGGATAAAACAAAGGACTGTGAGTATCCAATAAATCTAAATACACAGAGCCCATACCTTGTCCATACAGGTCAATAGATCTGCCTCACTTAAAAGAGGTGGTGGCCTAGTAACACCAGAATCAAGAGTCAATGTTGTCGGCATGAACTGCATTACATACAGACCAATTTAGAAAAAAGCCATTCATCCATTACATTTTTCCAAAATCAGTACTAACAGCAAACTGAAAATCAAGCATAAAGAATGAAATTGCATCTAATTTTTTTTTTCAGTATTACTTGCAAGTTTAGCCAAGATGTAAAACTACTGAATCAAACAGCCAACGTCTCAAACTTGGAAAATTAAACTTTCTCCTATACTATGGTTCATACTTTCTTTTCTTAATATCATGATATGCTACTAGATTTCATCACATCAAAATTAACAATGATGGCATGAGTGAAAATTCCCTGTTCTTGGAAGATGGCACTCATAGGGGCAGAATTGATGTTTAACCCTCAATATTTCTTAGCCTTACATATTTTGTAGAGGAAGGAATCAGTTCTTGTTCTTTCCAATCACTTCTTGAGGCAAAAACTTTAAAATATGATTCTGGGGAGGGAGAGGGGGGGGAGAGAGAGAGAGACTATATCCTTTTAAATGTATGTTAAAGTGATATATTCTAGCCCTGGCCCCATTCATCTGCAAAAGCCAGAAACATATTGAACAAATTGCAAAAGATATCCTACTCACTCAACAACCATGTAAAAAATTAATGTCACACATTTCTATATCCCAAAAAATTAAGCAAGAAAGATCCTATAAAACTTTGGATCACTTAATACTTCAACTCCCACAATTCATATTATTAGCTATTTCTAAAGTCTTGCATTGACAAGTCCTACCTTAACGTCATGAAACAATATCAAGGTTAAAGCATCCACATGCAATGGCATAAGAACTCAAGACACCAAATTTGGTCCAACAGTATACTGACAATAGTATTATATGGAACCAAAGGTGGAGTGAGAAGTAACATGCTTGTGCATGTGCCAACAAAACACCTTGGAAAGCCCCTTTTGTCCCTAGTTACTGTAATCCAAACTATCAGCATCTTTTCTGCAGGTATTGCATATTAATCAATCACAATGTAATAAGTGCTCTTTCACTATTATAAAAGTTGTCACAAGGGTGGATAGCTACCAAATATAGCATAAGTAACAAATTATGAAAATAAACCTGGTTAATGCGCTGTACATGGGATGTGAACCAGATCGTTATGTAGAATGGAAACTTTATGATTGAAATGATTTCTCTTCTTCAGACTATAAATTAGCAATCAAAAGATCAGTAGCATACCTGTTGCCCCAAAGTGTATGTAGGGATCATTGAACCACCCCATGATTCAAATGTATATACATCCAAGTAATTTTTCTGGCAAACATGAAATACATTACCACAATTAACAAAGCAAAAATATACTGACAACACATGCACAAAAAGCAGCAGCAATTTAGAATGCGTCTTTTATTTAGAATTGAATATACAAATGAATAGAAAGTGACAAATGCAAAAATATGCCAAAGAAGCTGGAGATACAAATTTTAATCAAAAGACTTGCACTTTGGTGTCATGTAGTAACAAAGAAAACATCTAGTAGGTTAATAGGGAGCTTAGAAATTTAGAGCAAATCAGTAACATAATGTGATAACCCAAGAATTGACCAATAGCATTGAATTTTGTCTCAAGTACAAGGAATGAATTGTAGGAGTAGAGATTGGCAACTTGAAATCCGTTAAAAAGTGCTCTAGTATATTATAATATTTTTCAGGGAGGAAACCAACTATCAAAAATCCTTCAAATATCCATTATCTTCAAAAAGTTTCTCAACTTTCCTCATAAGATGAGTGCCTGGGGTAGAGACGATACAAAGCTGTGAATAGATTCAGCTTCTTATTAAATAATTATCATCGCAGAAGTACCAAATCCACTATCAAGTACGGGTTTGGATCAACTAAAAATTCAAAAGCCATACAGGATCAAAAAGGTTCACATCCTTGAATGACTTCTCAAAACTTGAAATCACTGTCCTTCACCTTACTTCCTTGTTTCTTACCTCCCAGATCCGAAAATTCAGATAAAATGCATAATATTGACTGGTAAGACAGATTTAAACCCTTCGTGTCCAAGAACACAAGAAACGCTTCATGTGTCTTGACATAAAACCCCAACATACTAAGAGCGGACACCATAAACTTTTCTAGAACAGGATACTTCATCAACAAAGTAACCTTCTTTTGACCAACCACATCGGAGTTAATTTAGTCCCTTAAAACATATGATGCTCCTAGGTTTTAGCAGAGGAATCTCCAAAGGATAGAATTTTAACTCTGCAATGAAAAGAGAAGAAAAGGAGCACTGATTTCACTTTAATTACTTTATAGATAGAGGAACATGATTTATGATTAGAGTCTTAATCACAAGAGTATTTCCCCTAGTTCTTCTCTCCAAAATATCTTCATTTGTGTGCTCAACGCTTGTCTTAATTATGAACATTAAACCTCAAATAAAAAAAATACACTAGCTTGATCGGCAAAAATAGTTAATTTGACATCTCCAATTCTTGATCTTTAATTTTTCCAGCCTAGTCACAAACACAAGATTTTATGTTGAATTTTTGAGTTTGAAACTGAGGGACTTTAAAGAGAGAGCTCTTGAGCCCTTCTACACAGACTCAGATGTGGGGTGGAATATGGGTACACATCTGGGTATCAATTTCTCAATCTTCATATAATTTGGGAATAGGGATACCGCCAATGAGCCAAATAAGGATACTGATGTACTCTATGCAAGACATACTTCCAAGTAGTCTACAACAGAAGTCATGTACATTTTATGGACAAGAAGTTAATGCCTGCTAATTGGCATTCAAGGAAGGAAAATCCACTCTTTTTAAGTAAATTTGGTATCTCAATAACTTTCTTGATGCATTAGGATACTATTAGTATTACAACTTCTAGATGAATGTCAAATAAGAAAGACAGATTAAAAGGCCCATTAAGAAGTGGCTATGATGCTATAAATCACCAGTTCGCAACCTAATCAGATCAGATTACAACGAGCTTTCTAATCCCAATCTCTCATGTGGTACATTTATCCTCTCATGTCAGCTGAAATTCTGAATTTTACGATCTTTGTCAGCCTGACCTAAATTTGTCTTTTTTGTCATTCTCTATATTCATCTAGTCTGATTTCCTACCCAACAGTCAGAATCAAACACCATAAACAACCTAGGATCATATTTATCACTTCCATCATAAAATTTGTAGCATAGCCAAGCTTGCTAGTCATCTTGACACCCATGGCCTTCTCTGGGAGTGAAGTCAACACACCCAATGGAAATTGACCAAGTCAGGTACATATGCCAAACCCACATGTGTGTTTACAAAGGTCTGGTGGGGTAGGAGAGTCCTTGTAACATAGCTCTAGTCTTCTGTTCTCCATTGAAGCACAAATAGAAGAGCCCTTAAAATTAAATTGGCAGTTTACTGGATACTCTTCAAGCATCAAAAATTTTGACTGGTTAAACGTTTTGAAGCACATGGTTATAAACATGCAAGGGAATGTGACAGTATCTTAGTGTGCAATTCATACAGTAATTCTGCAACATGCATTTTACTTTTTATCCATCAAAACAAGCTGAAATCCGCAAAATCCTTAAATAAATATAAGTTTGATTTGTTATTACATAAGTAAGCAAACAAGCAGCACCGATGGTTAAGCTATATAATGCCAGACGGTACAAGCACCATGCGAATGCATCAAGAAACTCACCGCATGTATCACCCTTCCGGATGAAGAGAACGTTTCACCAGCAATGTCAATTTCAACAGAAGTTTCAGCCGCTTTGGCTGGCTGAGAAACACAGGCTAGAAAATGCCGAACAACCAGTTCATACAATCTCTGCCAGAAAAGCATGTATATGAACTTAATATCCTCAAATGTGAAACAAAAATACCAGCTTATATGTTATTTATCTGCTAATTAGGAAGATTAACCGGTTAGCAGGAAGCAGTATTAATTACTAACATGGTGATCCCGACTCCATCCAGATTCACCAGGTGAAAATCTGGTAGGGTGAATGGGAGGATGGGCTTTGTCATCGTGTCTGCCACTACTAGGATTTCTCCAAAGCCCTGCTTCAGGGTTCAACAAAAGCTGAGCATATGAGCCCCATAGCGGATGCCCTTGTTGTTCAAAAACAATTGCCTGGAAATCACCAAAAAGGATTGTCAAAAGCCACTTGGATTGTAGAAGCCTTCTCAAAGTAGCAATGAAATACATCACTGGGGTTCGCCCCGGTGGCCAAGGTTCGAATCATGGGCCTGGCTGGTGGGGGTGGAGAACAGTTTTGGTGGGGGGGGGGGGCACAAAATAATGCAAGTAAAAGCAGCATTAGCATTAGTTAATCAACAAAAGCAAGATGAAACAGTATAATCTACCAGAAAGGTTTATTCTAGCATATACCAGTGGTAGACTTGAACAATGTACAATATTTCATTTAACTTTTCAAAGTGAGGTGGTCTAACCTGCTAGGCATACCCTGACAGCTACATTATTTACATGACATGGTTTGAACTGCAGACATAAATAAACAATTACACTGCAATGCAAGTACCACAGACGGCAGAGGTTTAGAAGAAAATGTCTACTTGTAGGTTACCCACACAATTCACAAAGGTGAATTTCTCTTAAGAGTGTACTTTGCTCCTCACCTGATCCACCATCTAAATGCTTAAAAATATCAGAGTTCAAATCCTTTGTTTTTCTCCCCCTACTATAAAATTCTGCACTACTGACCATGCTCATGAGCTAATTGATAAGTGATTCTCAATCAATTGCCTAGGGTCCAGATAAAAGCCATCTTTTTCAACTGGTGAGGAAGCTTCCAATGGGTAAAGCTGGAGAATCGATGTCACATCCAGTAACCTTTTATGTTACATGGAATTCTTAAGAGAGCTGCTAATCTTTTGCATTGGGCAGTCAGTACTTTGATTCCCCCAAAGGGGTTAAGAGGAGGCAACCAGTCTTGTAAACATCATTTCCAATTTCACTTCTGCAGTTTTCTTCAGTTCTAAAATGAACATTTGCTGTGAAAAGCTAATGAAGTATGGATAGTTTTTTTTTTTTTTTGGGTTCTGTATGTACACAAAACCTTTCATTTATTGGTATGAACTTGTGGTTTACATACATATAACAAGTATCCAACTAAAATAACAAAATGAATTTGTAGTTAAACTACTACAAAGGAGAAAAATAACAAGTTCAAATGATCTGTCAATATGAAGCTCAAACATATCTCGACGTAGCAATCACTAAGGGAGACAAGCTTAAGAATCTTGCTTGAAGCAAAATGGAGCCTAGGGAAAATCAGTTGAACTTGATCATATACAGCTCATCTCAACTTTTAAACATCCCTGAACACCCTATGCACATTCTGATATCAAGTTTTGTATCATATCTACTGAAAATACTTTGAAGAGTCTTTGTACTTTGGACAACTATTGAGTGCCTTGACAAGAGACGTTTATTTAATACATGCAAATCAGGGAAAATCAATAGCTCTTGACATGAAGAAAATTTAAGAGCTCTATAATCCTTTGGACCAATGTGCAAATAGACTGTAAAAATAGTGGATCTGCAATGAACTTGGACCTAGGAAAAAGATGAAGAAACTTACGATGCTCCTTTTTCCAGCTATTAGTAACAAAAAGTGTGTAATTTTATTCAACAAATGCTATCAAAAAAGTTAGCAATCTGCAATGAGAGTTTTATCATCTACACCACTGTAGTGGAAAAGAATGGTTTTAGTGCTAAAACAGGTATTATAATTCTCTAGCCAAATTCAAAATAGAGATGCACCCTAATTTCTTGTTTATCAAGCATATGGGTAGGCTCATCCCACAAATATGGCTTTGAATGCAAATCAACAGAAATATTGACCATGGGATCCTACTGGTTAAACTTCCAAAGCCTCTTTAATTATTGTTCCTCCTTTGAGCTGCAGTATCAGTAACAGTAGCAGCATCTTTTCCCACATTAACAGCTTCTCTCTCTCTCTCTCTCTCTCTCTCTCTCTCTCTCTTGCAGACATCCCTGCAAGCTTGCCTTGGCTTAGAAAAACACCAGGCAAACCTTAGTGACTTTCATCAATCAGAACACTGATGAAAGCTCACTAGCAAAGCATATATGCTGAATCCTTTTTTTTTTTTGGGCTTTTAACAAAGTGAATCTGCATTGAGCAGTTTTGCTTATCGATTAGGCTACACATAAAATTTAACTATGTCACATCCCAATGCTGAGCAAATTACTTTGAGTTATCATAAAGGAACAACTACCCACTCGCAAGTCAGTCTTCTCTGAGAAGCCGTCAGTCTCAGTACGAGGATAACTGATAAATCCAGCTTGGTACAGATCTTCTGCTACCTATAAAGTCAAGAAGATTACAAATAGAAGGACACCAAAAAAAACAAAAAAAACAAAAAGAAAAATCAGGTTATTTTACATGAAATTTACTGTTTGAAAATCGAAAAAATTTCAAAAACAATCATGGTATGGGCAAATATAAGAATGAAATGATGGCTAAGTACTTTTGATCTATGATAGGTGGTGCACCATAATTTCAAGATGCCATTATGGCATTTCGACATCTAGAAATTTCAAGTGGAAAAAAATGCGTAACCATGTTACTAAAAATGTAAAACACTTAGCCCTAAGGTCGCCAATATTACAATGGATGAGAAGGAGATAGCATCATAAAAAGCCGAAGCATGATCACACTTATAAGACCCTACAGCAGAAAGGACTTTGACATTTCCGTTTTCAAATTTCAATCTTTTGGAGATCATGGGTTGTGACAGTGTCAGTCTCGAAAAGGGACAGCTTCCACAGGATAGCATTGCATGATAAGAGGAGACTGCATAAGAAAGCAGCTCTACTATCATTTCTAGGATACATGGACACATAAAACATGAGCTAGAACTTTTAAAGGGCATCATGAAGGATGAAGAATTAACATTGTATATCAAATATGAAATATCACCTTCATGGTATGTACAGGACTCATGTGAAAGAAACGAGATGCGCGCTTTTCAAGCTCAAGGGTACTCAAAGGAAGAGGAGGATATTTAAATTTTTCTTGTTCCTTGATCTCTGTGACCTGCACAGAGAGAAAGTTGGTAAATGCCAAAGCCCATAATGCATGTCTGTTTCCAAACCAGCAGTGGTCTCACACTGTTAAATAATACTCACAGTGACAGTAGGTTCTTGGATGCACATTTCATAAACTATTGCTGCACATGTATAATCAAAGAAATGTCCCCGCCTGCAAAGCCACAACTTATGAAATTTGAAATTTTCAAGCATACATCTCAACATAAAAATGTTAAATATGTAAGAAGATTTTAGAAGAGTACATCCACTTAAAGTTAGCAGTGCCTTCATCTGAGTTGTGCGTACAATTAATAGTCCAGAACTCTTCAGCCTCATGTGACTGATTTTCCCAGTAGCGCTCCACGACAAAGCCCAATGTTGGAAACTGCAGTAAAGTAATGGCACACTGTAACTAACATACCCCAAAATTCTGTTTCATATCATGGACAGTGTGATCTGCTCACATTCACCAATTTATCTTCAACTATATCTACCAGTGCATAATAAAAGCATCATCTTGCGAGTACCTGACAGGGTCCATAGCTTATAACAAGATTCCTGTCATCTGTAGCAAGATTAATCATAAATGCATCTCTTAAAAACATGGTCTGAAAGCGAGTAAAAGAGGCACCAATCCGAAGGTCTATCTCCTGCAGAAAAGTTCCAGTTTAGCTCGCCTTTATAGTATTGGAACATAAACATGTGTCCAGCAAATTGTTAAATATGAAAATCCGTGCTAATAATCAAGCCAGAGAAAAAGATATAAAGTTTACATTAAAATGCTGAGGTGAACAAACATATGAAGGTAAAGGAACTCAAGAAAAAAGTTCAATATACTTGTAAAAGGTACATATATAAGTTGTTGACAGTAACAGCAGGAAAAAAAAAAGAAAAGAAAAAAGGCCAGATCCTTAGTATTGAAAGGTATTAGCATGACATAAAGTTAAAGATCAACTAAGTTTTGAAACGATACACACTTGTCTTAGATCCACTGCATCAGCAAACAATTGATTGGGTCTGACAAGATTCTGCACTGAATTCTGAATTTCCCTGACCATCAAAAGGTTTTTAGCAAATAATCAAAACAGCCTTAAAGTCAGAAACCTGAGAAACTATTATCAGAGCAAGCAATCAGATACCTTTCAATTAATGCAGAGAAACGAGCCCTCCAGATATTAAGATTGCGATTCGCTTGTGTACAGACTTCAATCACCTCAAATGCAATATTTTCTCCTTCTCTATCACAATCAAGCCACAGGATAAGCCACTGGCACTTTCTAGCTTCTTCCTCCAGCGTCCTTCTTATATCTGATTTGTCCTACAATCATCCATGAAAGATACAACACATTTCACTATATGTACGCAGTGCATAATAATCTACATTCAAGCCCTGTTCTATCAACTAAGCTGCAGCAGATTACAAAGAAATCGGTACTAAACCATAAAGATAAAAGAAAAAAATTTATATATTATACCATAGAAATCTATCATCCATCGTGCTAAACAAACATACAAGTCATTGATTATCAACTAGACCTCAACCCAATGCTCAAAACCAAGCAACTAACTATAACGTCCAACCAAAACAACACAATGTACTACACTCATCTGAATTGCTTGGAGCCTCCAAAAATAACGTTTCAAAAGACGAAATCAAGCAAAATACTTCATCGTTGACAAAAAAAAAATAGCTAAAAAGTAGCCAACAAACTGAGCTAATGGAATACCTCAGGGACGAATTTACGAACAGAAGCATGGTAAAGATCCACGGGGTCACAAGAATGCCATCTTCTGAAGCGATCGTCGAAATCGAGCTCCATGAGATGACCTGTGACGGAGGTGAAGGACATATGGCAAGGCTGTCCATTGATGGTGTGATTGAACTCGAATATCTTATTGTATCTGGACCGTCCATCTCTTACCCTCAATCCTCCTTGCTGGTTCTTCGATAGGAATCCCGAAACTGCTTTGGCCACTGACGGTTTCTCCGCCACGTTCAGCACTCTTATTGCCCGCCCTCCGCTGCCGCCGCCGCCTCCTCCGCCGCCGCCATAGGCCATTTCTGAGAGTGGTGAAGTGGAAAATTCGTCGGAGTTTTTTCCCGCCCCGCAGTTGACGTGGAGTGGCGAGGGAAAAGGGCAATTTTCTAGTTTTGAATAAATCGCGGCTGTGGGGTTAATTCCCCTTGGCACCCTTCAACTATACCTAAACTCTTATTTTAGTGCCTAAGTTCTAATATGAGACATTTAGTCCTCAAATGATACCATTTGTCTCACTTAAGAAAGATGGTTCATGAAGTATGACAGATTTTATACTTAAGCGGGCATATTCTATGAACTAAAGTGGGATAAATTTTATACTTTAGAAATTAAAGTGTGAAAAATTTTATATTTTAAGGATTAAAGTGAGATGAATTTTATATTTTACAGACTGAAGCGTAACAAATTTTAGTTTTTAAGGACAAAAATGGGCTACAATTTTTAGGTTAAAAATTATAGTGTCTCATTTTTAAATTAAGGATGAAAGTGAAAATTCACGTACATTTGAAGAGTATAAAGTAGAATGGATCCTACGTTAATTTTTCTTCTACAAGTTTTTTAACAACTTAATTACAGCAATCTTAGAAAACTTTCCAAAGTTTTTTAAATGCATACCTCAAATACCCCAAACACACAAAAGAAATTGTTTTCCCTTCTTTTGTTTTCTTCCTCGCCACACCTCAGTCTATCACCACCTCCACCATTGGGCGGCGCTTGCAACCACCTCTACTGGTGCAGGCAACTCTTTTTTCCTTCTTCTTTCTTTCTTTCTTCCCTCTCTCCCTCTCTCTTCTTCTCACTCTTTCCTCTTTCTTACTTTCTCTCTCTTCCTCTTCTCTTTTCCCCATTCTCTTCCCCCCTCTCCTGAACTCTCCCCCTTCCCTGCTGGTCATGCGAACAGTGTTGGAGCGGTAGGAGAAGAGGGGAGGAGGAGGAGAGGGCGAGGAGAGGAGGAAGAGGGAGGGAAGGAGGAAGAGGAAAAAAGGAAAAAAAAAAGTTGGAGAGGGGTTTCAGCGGGAGGGAGTAGGGTGGTGGCAGTGGAAAGAGGGGAGAAGGAGGGAGGAAGAAGAAAGGAAAAAGAAAAAGAAAAGGAAAAAGAAATGGAAAAGGGAAAGAAAATTTGTTTTCCCAGTTCTCAAATATATAAAAAAAAATTCTACTGATTCTAACAATACATTACAATAAAGTTGTTGTACAACTAATAAAATGAACTACTATAATAGGAATTGAAATATTAGAGAAAGAAGTAGAGAAATGGAGAATGATTTTCTTATTATTCCAACTAATCAAAAAGTATACTCAAGAGGTGCCAAGGTACCTCTATATATAGGTACTACAAAATTAAAGGTACATCAATTTTATTAAACACTCATTACTACAAAAACATGAATAGCCATATGAAACGGTTCATCCAATAAATGAATAGCTCTTATGGATTGAAACCGTCCATCCAATGTAATTCCTTTACATAATGTAGCAATGAATTATGAAATACTCCCCTTGGAATCAATGAATTATGAATTAATTCTCTGGAGAATACAAATGGACATCCATACTTTTAGTTGTTTCATAACAGTTTTGTATAAACACCCAAAAAACACACCTTCCAAACAGAAGTCATGTAATGCTCAACTACCGAGCTATTTGTTACCTTATTCTCATGTCTAATTTTCTATTATTTTTCAATTTGAATTGATTGATAATGTTAGGCTTCAATTTTCAAAGTTTGTTTGCCATTTTTGGTCTAACAAATTAAACTTATGGTAATTGAAATAAAAATTAAACCCAAAATACTAGTTGCCTTTGAGAATTTGATGAACATCATTCCTTTAAAATAATTAGGACAAATAAGCGAATAAGTAATTAAGCAAGAGCTACTAATGTAGTGTAAAATGAATGGAAGTGTGGGGCATAAGAGATAAGTTGCAGAGGAAAACAAAGTACGTGGATTTAAGCGTTCGTAACTCCAAGATCGCAAATGCACGTGAATCTGATTGAAGTGAGCAACTTGCTTTTGGCAAGGTAGCCGCTAGAATGGATTTTAATTTCCACTTTGATAGGGGTGACAAGTTTTCGAAAAATATCGAATTACCAACCGAACTTGAAATCAATTTCAAAATTTTTTTTGGGTTAAAAAGGATAATTTCATTTCAATATCTGAACTGATAGCAGGTAAGCAAATTAAAACATAATACAGATATTTAGATCTAAAAATCAACTTCTACAAGACCCAAAAAGCAAATAAACTTGATCATAATATTGAAACTTCGAGAAACTCCAGGAGTACTTTCCATCAGATAAATATTACTAGAACCAATACATCTGTGTCCATGTCTTCCAATAGTCAGATGTAATAAAAATTGCTCAAGCCCAAACAAAAAAATTAGATCAAATACATTGGAAATAGGTAATTCGAATTTCCATTGGTAATTTTAGTTTTCTAAAATACAAAGGTTTGAATTACGATCAAATATAGTATTCATATTTCTTAATTTGAACTTATTGATCGACGATTTCCTACAAGCGCATAGGGTCGATTGTAGTAATAATTTACTTGGAACATTCTAGGGTTGAACCCACATGGATGAGTTAATTTTCTTTTTTAGTTATTCTAAAATAACAAAGTCTAAATTCAAGGAGTGGTTTTTTCTAACTAAACAATAAATGAATAATCAATTTAAATAGAGTAGTGGTGAGAAAACAATAGACGCGAGCATAAGGTTTCACGTTTTAATCTAGAATTTGAATTAATTGTTCAGTTAATTTCTTAATAAACCATGAACACATCACACAATTGTATTTTAGATTATCTCTTGATACATCTAAAGTATGCCCTAATTAAATCCTACGTCTCTCTTGAGGTCGCAAGTATTCAATTAAACCCTTTAAAAACCTTAGTGATATAAGCACGTGATACAAATCCTAACATACTCTCGTGATTATGCTAAGTATGTTTATCTATATAGTGCACAGCTGTATCTCCTTTCTCAATTCAATACAAACTCTAAGACATATCTATGATGGCCAAGCATAAACACCTAATTAAAATCAAGATAGACAAATCATAGCAAAAAAGCAAGAATTAAACTAGAAAAATTAATCAAATTCCTTTATAAAAACCCTAACCCTAGAAACAATTTAGTTCAATATGATTTGGAAATTAAAACCGTGAATTCAAAGAGTTGCTACAAAAATAAGAAAAAGAGTAAGAAAACTTCACAGTTACTTGCTCCAATCTTCTCCTTGCGCGCTCCTTTATTCGCTCCATTTGATCTTGATCTCTCAAGAATGAACAATGGAAAGATGTTAAAACTAACCTAGACTAATGTTTTCCACCCCTAAAAACGTCCTAGATAGCCTCTAATTATAGTTTCTCAAGTAGTTTCCAAAACAGGGTAGGATTGGGCTTATTGGAGCTAAAAAACGACAATGTGGAATTTGCACTGATATGGGTCATTCTACAGAGATGTGCCCAATGATCCAAGAAGAAAGTGTGGAGCAAGTGAACATGACTGGTCACGCGTCCGCGCCAAGAAAACCCTATGACCTATACTCGAATACGTATAATCCGATTTAGAGAGATCACCCTAACTCAGTTATGGAGGTAATAGGTAACCCAATTTTGCACTAAATAGACAGCAAGGGCATCACTAGCAGTACCAATCTCACCCACCACTACCTTCGCTGTCAAACTCTAGTTTATCTTTGGAGGAGATGATGAAACAACTGATGGCTACTACCGCGCAACATCAACAAAAGACGGACTCCGAACTTCAGAACTAGGACTGTCAATGGGGTTGGGCCAACCCGAGCTCGGCTCGTTCGGCCCGACAAAAAGCCCGATGAGCCCGATATTTTAGTGAGCCGGTCTGAGTTTGAGCCTAAAAATTAAGCCCGAATTAAATATGAGCCGAGTTTGGGGCCTATTAGGCTCAAATCCGATATAGGCCCGGTCCTTTAATTATATGTATATATATATAATATTTATATTTTGATATTATGTATAATTATATATCCAAATATATTATTATTAAATACTATAGATATATATTATAAAATATAAAAATACATCTAAAGACTCTTCCATGAGTTTTCTTGAGAGCCAATATTAGTGATGCATAACTGAATCTCTAACTTTTGTTATTGGTTGAATAAATTTTTGTGTTGGCATAATATCAGTTGATTTCTTTTTGATTTACAAACACAAATTATCAAACATGTTTGGATTCAAATCACAAGATTATAAAAAAAAGTTTCAACTTTTAAAGATGTATTGACTTATGATCGCATGTTTTATTATTATTTTTCATGCATTTTGAACGAATTAAATATAAATATTGTTGAAAAAATTTTGGTTTATATACTTTTTAAGAACTATTATTTGTTCATATTTATCTTTAATATTATAGTCTTGTAAATGTTAAATTAGTTTTACAACTTAATAGTTATAGTAATTATATTAAGAAAATTAAGGAGTAATAAGTGAGTTTGGACTAAACCCGATTAAGGCTCATAACCCGAATATTATATGAGTTGAGTATGAGATTCACATTTATGAACCCGAAACTCATAGCCCGAAACCCGAAATTGTTCCAAATTAAGTGAGTTGAGCTTGAACTTATGAAAGACTGACTCATTAGACCCGATTGATTCAGAACATAAAAAATCAAATGAACCAGATGCAGTCCATGCAAAATTAGATGAATCAAATAGTCATAACGATAAACCATTTTGAGTCCCAGGTCCAAGGTAAATTGCCGTCTCAACCTGAATTGAACCCGAAGAACTTAAGTGCGATGACCCTAAGGAGCGGGAAGAAAATTCAAGAACCCAAACCTGTGATCCCTAAGGACAAGAACGAAGAACGGATTTAGAAAGAGTTGGAAGAGGAGGGTTGAGATACCAACGATCCAAAGGTAATCCCGGACCCGATCATTACAGTTAGGGCTAATCCACCTCCTTTTTCTAACAAGCTAGAGAAACCAAAGAAGCAGGACAAGGAGAAAGAGATCCTGGAAATCTTCCACAAGGTGGAGATCAATATTTCCCTATTGGACGCGATTAAACAAGTGCCCAAATATGCAAAATTTTTGAGAGACTTATGTGTCAACCGAAAGCGATTGAAAGGAGATGAACGAGTTGTAGTGGGGAGAATGTGTCAGCAATTTACAGTGAAAGGTCCTACCAAAATGCGGGGATACTGGTATGTTCACTATTCCTTGTAGGATAGGTAATACCTTGATTGGGTAGGCCATGTTAGACCTAAGAGTTTCGATTAATGTCATGCCCAAATTCATATATGCTTATTTGAATTTAGACCCTTTAAAAGAGATTGGAATAATAATCCAACTAGTTGATCGAACCAATGCATACCCTGACGGGTTGATTGAAGATGTTTTGATAAAAATTAA
Source organism: Coffea humblotiana (assembly GCA_023065735.1). NCBI lineage: Eukaryota > Viridiplantae > Streptophyta > Magnoliopsida > Gentianales > Rubiaceae > Coffea > Coffea humblotiana. Next base: position 17,829,120 of record CM041214.1, read on the forward strand.
CGAATTAATTTTTTCAAACGATTTTTATGTGCTCGACATGGAGGATGAACACTTCCACGACCCATCCCCTTTATTGTTAGGCAGACCCTTCTTGAGCACAACTCGAACCAAAATTGATGCACATAAGGGTACCTTGTCTATGAAATTTGATGGTGATATTGTTCACTTTAACATTTTTGAGACCATGAAATATCCTTCAGATTCAAATGTCAACTCTGTTTTCTCTATAAATGTTATTGACCCTGCGGTACAGGAGGTTTTTGAAATTGAAGGTAGGGATGAGTTAGAAGTCGCCTTAACCAGACACTTCGAGTCAGAGACAATCTCTGGGGTAGAGTTGAGTTAAGAGTTCAAATGTGTGATTGGATCGTTGCAAATGTTGCCAACCACAAAAATAAAGTATAGTTTCGCACCCATTTTTACATCCAAATCTCACCAAAGATTGCTTCCATATGTGGTGCAGGCGCCTTTCTTGGAGTTGAAACCCCAGCTAAAATACCTAAAATATGCATACTTGGGTGAGAGGGAGACACTCCCAATGATCATCTCTACTAGTTTATTGGAGGTCTAAGAATACAAACTGATTCGAATTTTGAGGGACCATAAACAGGCGATAGGATGGACCATCGCCGATATCAAGGGAATTAGCCCCGCGGTGTATATGCGTCGCATTCGACTCGAGAAGGGTGCTAAACCCGTGCGGCAGGTTCGGAGGAGACTAAATCCTCTCATGATGGAGATAGTGAAAAAAGAAATCCTAAAACTGTTGGACGTCGGAATTATATTCATAATATCAGACAGCCCATGGGTGAGTCCTGTACAAGTGGTATCGAAAAAGGCAAAAGTGACGGTCAAATCAAACCAAGAGGGTGAACTCGTACTAGTACGAAAGCCCACCGGGTGGCAGCAGTGTATTGACTATAGGAAATTGAACGCCGTCACGAAAAAAAACCATTTTTTCCTTCCTTTCATTGATCAGATGGTAGAGCGATTAGCATGTCGAGTTTACTCTTATTTTTTGGATGGATTTTCAGGTTATTTCCAGATTGCTATCACCCCCGAAAACCAGGAGAAGATCACTTTCACGTGCCCGTTTGAAACATTCGCATATCAAAAAATGTCGTTCGGGTTGTGCAATGCGCATGCCACCTTCCAAAGATGCATGGTAAGTATCTTTTCAAAATATGTTGAAAAGATTATTGAGATTTTTTGGATGATTTCAGTGTGCATAGTGAAAGTTTTGATAATTGTTTGGATAATCTGAAATTAATCTTAGTAAAGTGTATAGAATTTAATCCCGTACTTAATTGAAAAAAATGCTACTTTATAATCGAACACGGAATAGTTTTGGGTCATGTAGTGTTGTCTAGGGGTATTGAGTTTGATAAGGCAAAAATAGATTTATATCTACTTTACTTTACCCCGCGAGTGTGCGGGAAGTGCTTTTTTTCTTGGGTCACACAGGTTTTTATAGAAGGTTAATCAAAGACTTCTCGAAAATTGGAGCACCCTTGTTCCAATTTTTGCAAAAAGAGGTGCCCTTTGAATTCAATGAAGCGTGTAAGAGGGCGTTTGATAGGTTGAAAGAGTTATTGACCTTACCACCGATTATACAACCTCCTGATTGGAACCTACCATTCGAGATCATGTGTGACGCCAGCGATTATGCTTTGGGCGCGATGCTGGGTCAACGAGTAGGAAAGGTAGCCCATGCTATCTACTACGCATCTCGAGCCTTGAACGGAGCCTAATTAAACTATTCAACCACCGAAAATGAGCTTTTGTCGATTGTTTTTGTTTTAGAGAAATTCAGATCTTATTTATTAGGTGATAAAGTAATTGTTTTTTCTGATCATGCAGTATTGCGGTATCTGTTGACCAAGAAAGATGCAAAATCGCGACTGATAAGGTGGATATTATTGCTACAGGAGTTTGACCTAGAGATCAGAGATAAGAAAGGGGTAGAAAATCTGGTAGCAGATCACTTGAGTCGAGTACAAGTCGTTGAAGATGACCTCTCTCTGAGAGAAACTTTCCTCGAGGAGCATTTATTTTCTGTTAATTTATCTTTGTCTTGGTATACAGATATTGTTAATTTTCTTGTCACTGACAAATTTCCTGCAGGATAGCCTAAGGTGAAGAGGGACAAGTTGAAGAGTAATGCAAAATTCTACATTTGGGATGAACCTTACCTCTGGAAGCGGGGTGCCAACCAAGTCATCAGAAGATGTGTAAGTGAGGCTGAATTCCAATCTATTCTAGCCTATTGTCACTCTTTTGCGTGTGGAGGTCACTTTGGACCAAAGAGAACGGCTCGCAAAGTGCTGGAGAGCGGGTTCTATTGGCCGACCCTTTTCAAAGATGCCTACTCATTTTGTAAGTCTTGTGATAAGTGTCAACGAGTAGGTAATATTTTTCGTAGGGATCAAATGATTCAGACCCCAATGATTTTTGTTAAAATTTTTGACATTTGGAGTATTGACTTTATGGGTCATTTTCCTTCGTTTTGTAATTTTTTGTATATATTACTTGTTGTAAATTATGTTTCGAAATGGGTGGAGGCAAAGGCCACCCGCACTAATGATTCCAAAGTGGTTGCAGAGTTCGTCAAATCTAACATTTTTGTCCGCTTTGAGATGCCGCGAGCAATTGTAAGTGATCGGGGTACTCATTTCTGCAACAAGATGATCGCCGCAGTTTTTAGGAGATACGGTGTCTTGCACAAAGTCTTCATATCCTACCATCCTCAAACAAACGGTCAGGCGAAAGCGTCGAACTAAGAGATCAAATCGATTTTAGAGAAAATGGTCCAACCCGATAGGAAGGATTGAAGTATGAGACTAGAGAATGCCTTATGGGCATATAGGATGGCGTACAAAACCCTCATTGGAATGTCTCCTTATCGGTTGGTATTTGGAAAACCATATCACCTCCCCGTTGAGTTCGAACATAGAGTGTTTTGGGCGGTCAAACAATACAATATGGACATCGAGGAGGGAGGAATTTAAAGGAAGTTGCAATTGCAAGAGTTGGAGGAAATTCAAAATGAAGCATACGAGAATGCGGTGATCTATAAGGAGAAAATCGGATCTTTCATGACCAACAAATCTCTAGAAAGACATTCGTCTGCGGGCAAAAAGTTCTACCGTACCACTTGAAATTGAAGTTATTTCCAGGTAAACTACATTCTCGTTGGATCGGTCCCTTTGTTGTAACTAATGTATTTCATTATGGTGCAGTGGAAATCCAGAGTTTAAAAACGGAGAAGAAATTTGTGGTGAATGGTCGTCGTCTCAAGCCGTATTATGAAGGGTTTCCAGTTGAACGGGTGGAGATGATACAATTGGAAGACCCGATTTGCTTGGTTTAAGCAACTTCTGGGCTATGTCTAACCAAACACATTAAAAAAGGTGCTTTTTGGGAGGCAACCCAAATATTGGTTTTATTGTTTTTGTTGTTCAATTCTTTCGTTTTGTCGTTTCTCATTTGGGTAGTAGTCGGTCCTTAATATTTTCTTTCACTATGATCAGGACAGGAATCTTGGCGTGCCCACGGGATGTGTCAATGACTCCAAAGGTCAGTGGACGTTTGCCAATCTTGGCATGCCCACGCGGTGAGAGCACGCAAAAGTGACTTCCAAATTCAGTGGACGTTTACCAATCTTGGCGTGCCCGCGCGGTGTTTGACGACCCAAAACCTAAAAATATATATATATTTTTTTAGGAAAATAAAAATAAAAATATTTTCCTTTTCAGACCTTCAGTTTTGTTTTTTTTTTCTTTTCTTTTTCAAAAATTCAAAATTTGAAAATTTCAATTCGAGGAAAAAATTAAATTAAAATTAAAAAAAATTTTAAAAAAACCCCAAAACTATTTTATTTTCTCTTATTTTTCTTTCTTTTTCTTTTTCCTTTTCCCTTTTCTTTTTTTCTCCTTTTCTTCTTTTTCTTTCTTTCTTTCTTTCCCTTTTTCTTCTTATTCTGCCTCGCTGCCTTGCATCCCCTTTTCCTCTTTTCTTCTTTGGCCGACACTCCACCATCGCGTGCCACCGCTCGCCACGCCCTCCTCCAGCTCGCCGCCGTCTCCCTCTCTCGATCTCACTCCCCTCCACCCACCTCAAGCGCCGCCGCTCGTCTTTCCCCTCCCTGAGCTCGTAGCCGCGCGGCCTCAAGCGCACCATCGTGCGCCACCAGCGGCGATCGCCGCCTCTCCAGCCAACTCTCCTTTTCCACAACCGCGCCTCACCACCGCCAGCGCATCCCCTGCCACGCGCGTCCACCAGTACACGCCCTGCCGCGGGCATCCACCTCGCGCGCGTGTCCACCCAACTTCGCCCACGCGCCTCTCTCTCCCATCGCGCGCAGATGCCGTGTGCACCACCGCCTCACTTTTACCCCAGCCGCCCGCCGCTTCTCCCATTAGCAACCAGGCCCCTGCCTCCAACCTCACGCGACTGCTGACATTCGAACGCTGCCGGCGGTACCCTCTCTCACACACACTCTCTCTTCGGTGGAGGTACTATTCCATTCTCCCCTATTGCCTGCTTGTTGGGATTCTCCATTGCTGGATTTTCGTTGTTGGCCTCCATTGGGGGCACCTCTACTGGAATTGAGTTACTTCAGTGTGCATTGATATACATTGTCTGCATATTCCTTACCTTGTTGTTGAGATGGGCAATTGTTCAGTTGTTGATCTGTGGGTGTATGTGATGGTTTAATTAAGTGCTTCTGCTTTTTCAATTGCTGACATGTGTTGAGTTTCACTTGCTCAAATTTACTTCTATTTACCATAGTGTCCTTTTTGGCATCACTTGAGTTCTATTTTGCTTGTTTCTATCTTGTGTCCCTTGAAGTGCCGTTGATTGGGTATTTTTGGTGTTTGTTTATTGCGTTGGAGGCCTCTTGTGCCACTTCCATTGCTTTTTGCAATTGGGACCACTTGTGATTATTGAGTGCAATTGTTGTTTTATTAGGATATTTGAATAGCCTATGTGGCTTGATTTGTGCATTTTGTTGTTTGAATTGACTACGAGAGAGGCCCCAATGGATATTACAATTGTTCTTGCTTTGAATTTGTTAGTTCTAGTTTTTGGTGAGCAAGTTCTGTGGTTATCTGTTGTTTATTGGGGGATATCTCTGATAGCGTTTGCTTGTTGAGATCGGTTTAAATTTACTTGCTTTATCGGGGGTCCCTTGCATTTTTGACATTAGCAACAATTCTTGGGAATTTGTTTGTTGCTTGGGGGCAGTTCTTCACTCATCTGGAGTGCTGGTTTCTATATCTGTTGGCCGTTTAGTTTCTTCTTGTCTAGAGTGTTAACTTAAGTCCATGGTGCGGCCACGGTCCTCCTCTAGGTCTAGGACACCCAGAACCTCTCAGCCACCTCCACCCCAGCCCTCCATTCCCGCTCCTGACCCCTCGCACGAATCTTTTTCCTCTGGGAGGAGGGCTCACCTTGGGAGGCAAAGAGACGTCCGTATTTCTGACCCTGCACATTTTGGGGGTAATTTGACTTTCAGCAGGGCCTCCGACAAGCAGCGATATGCTGATTGTTGTGAACGGCGGATTATACCCTGCCGATATTGGGACGCCGCCACCTTAGGTCTTTTGAATATTAGAGTTGCCTTTGATCGCTTGGTCTAGGCCATTGGGTGGCGTCCCTACACTTATATTGTTGACTGTCCGGCTTTTGTCGAGTTAGTTAGGGAGTTTTATGCCATGTTTCAGTTCAACCTCCCCACTGGTTACACCGTTTCTACCCCCAATGTCATCCGTTTTCGCTTAATGGGTCAGGAGTTTCACCATTCCATTACTGACTTCAATCTAGCCCTTGATTTTATCGATCATGCCTATGCCGAGTCTCGTGAGTATGGCGAGAGTGCGTGTGACTACATAGAACCTTTTTTCTCCCGCTATCGGTATATTTGGGAGGATATGTCCGTTGACTGTGCTGATTATGACCCCCGTCAGTCTAAGAGTTGTTATCTAAAGGACCCAATATCTCGCTATATCCAGCGTTTCTTGACCTATAGTTTTTTCGGGTAGGCGAGATAGCTGAGCATTTTGTCTAAGTCAGAATTTTTCTTTATTTGGTGCATGCATAACAACATTAAGGTTAATCTGGGGTGCTGGATCGCTTCTCAATTCAAATCTATTTTGCCTAAAAAGAAGCGCCCTCTGATTCTTGGGTCCTATATTACTCATTCGACTGTTAATTTACATGTGTTTGATCTCTCTAATCAAGATTTGCATGTAGCATGTTACATGGAGCACTTAAACATTCTTTGTCTAGAGAAAATGGGCTTGGTACGGGTGGGAAGTTGTCCCCTCGGGACCAACTCATGTCCCCCCTCTCTCCTCTTTTGCCCGTTCTTCCACTGCAGGCGGTGATCCCGACCCGTCTACCTCCAATCCATCTCCAGGGCTGACGACTGGAACGCGCTACGAGTACAGGTTGACATTTTGGATGCTAGAGTGAAAAATATTGACGCCAATGTGGCCAACATTGCCCAGAATCTGGCGGCATTTATGCAGCACACCGGTTTTCCTTCTTCATTTGGGTCTCACCCGCCAATGTTTTGACGACTTCAGGGAAGTACCGTTGCCCTTCTTCTTGCTATTACTGTTTAGTTGTCACATTGAAGGCAATGTATCATTTAGTTGTGGGGGGTCAGCTGTGGTGCTAGTATTTCTAATTTTTTTTTAATTTTTTTAGTCTTTAGATGCTTTTAATTTATTTTTAGTTTGTTATTTGTCTACTTTTCATTTATTTCTTTTTAGTAATCAGCTCTTGTAGGAATACCAATGTTTGATGTTGGATTGTTGACTCCAATTCTGCTATTGCTGAGTTTTAGTAATAAGAGTGTATCTAGTTCATGTGGTTAAATCCAAGAACATCTCTTTGGTGAATATCGGCGATTGCTTGACTCCTATAATTTCTGGTTAACTTTTTCTAGGCATAGGGAATGATTGTTGGCATTTCATGTGAATTGGTTCAACTATTATCTTTAGTTCTCCATGTTTGAATAAATGAGGCTAGCGGATGCTGTTTTTGTTTGATTTTGCTGTGTTATTTTGAGTATTGTGTTATTTGACTGTGAATAAAAGTTGACTGTACTCCGCTAGTTGTTACTACTAAGTAATCGGAGATCTTCACCTAAAGTGTCGATTCTCGCATCAAAAGGTAGTGATTTCTATAAGTACGTGGTCGTATAACGATAGGAGCTAAGTAACCGGGCTCCTTCATCTGACAAATGTTGGAGTTCGCGTCAAAAGACTCTAATAGTTAGGGACTAAGTCTTTTGTTATTCTAAAAAAAAAGAGAGAAAATAGCAAAGTGTAAAAAAAAGGGGGTGATGGTTGTGTTAAAATGTGATAAAAGTCAGCTTGCCGATTTATGGGTTTAATGTTGAAATTTTGGTTAATAGTTGCACCATTTGCTGATAAATGTGAGCAACCATTTCTTGTTCTTAGATTAGTTTGCTTTAAATTGGAGGAGTTTGTGGTTTAGAAACTAACCGGGGTGATGTTTCTTGGATCTTGATCACTGATACTTGATATATGTTTTCCTTGGTATCTTGGCAATAGGATAGATGGAGCAATACTCATTTTCGAATATTGGTGTTGTTTGTCGTCCCCATGCTTGAGGGCAAGCATGATTTAGGTGTGGGAGGAATTGATAGGGTGTTAATTGTTAGTAATTTTATTGTTAATTTTTCCCTTTGTTCTTGCCAAATATTGTTTTAATTATTAATATTTACTTATATTTGGTATTTGGACTCAATTTCAGGGAGGAGCAGAAAAGTACAAAAAAGGAGGGACTCTCTGGAGAAAGTGGAGACTTCTAAAAACTTCACAAACTTGGCCCACATGGTGCTGAGAAGAAACGGACTTCCGTCTTCTTTTTGCTGACTAGGAGTCCTCCTACCAAGAGAAAACGAAATACAAGGAATTCGGCAGAGCTTTCTTTTGGGCACTTGGACTCTCAATTCGTGGGGCGACCACGGGAGAGCATGAGTGAATGCTTAGAGACCTTTGTACGCTTCTTTTAAAAAACTTCGGCAGGGGACCACGGAGGGATAAGAGTAGTTAGTCATTGTTTTAGAGACAGTTTTGGTTTTTTTCCCTGGGCTCTTTGATGCGTACCAACTGTTCGACAATATTGTACCTTGGAAAACAGCTTTTACTTCTTGCTTTTCAGTGAAAACGTGATGGCCTTGACTTCAATTAATTTGCGTAGAGATTTATTTATGTAGCGTGGCTAAGCTTTTCACCTAATCAAGAATCAACGCGACGACGCAGTCTCGAATATCTGTGAGATCTAATTAGTTTTCATGCATTCCTTTATTTGTTAATATTTGCACGTTGTCTACTTGAATTTTCATGGATTATTTTGTTAATTGGATGTCAAGGGCCCGATATTCAATGTGACTTATTAATCTCCCGCCAAATTAGTCAATTAAATTCGTAATTATTTAATCGATTAATATCAGTGACAACTAATGTTTTTACACACTAGGGGAACATGCAATCTGATTTAAATAACCCTCGTAGCGTGTTATTGATTGGGGTTAGGTTTTTCTAGTTCTTAATACAATTAGAGAATTAATTCCTGCGGTCGTACCTAAGAGTATTTTCTGATTAGGGGTAATCAATGGTCGTACCTTGATTATCAATAAATTAAGGAAAATTTGGTCGTTAGAGCTCGTCGGCGACTATAACTAGCCTATTAATAAATTAAGTGAACCTCCCTTGCATCAATGATCGGATGAATGGACTGTGTCTGAGATGTTGAGTCTTTGGCTAGAATTTATCTATTCTTGATTTAATTCCTGTCTACATTCGTGCCAGTTAATTATTCATTTTTAGTTGAATTGCTAAATTATTTTTAGCTTTATTCCGATAAAACCCCTGTTGTCAAGTGGAACTTTAAAGAGACAAATATCCCCAATCCCTGAGGAGACGGCTCTGCATGCCACTATCTACTAGTTAGTAAATTCTGTCAACTAATTAATTCGGATATATCGGATTAAGTAAACTCTTCGGGAGCAGGGTGAATCAAGTAACCCATTGCACACCTAGAGTCCCTACTCCAGTACCTAGAGTTGATAATTGACTGTTTTAGTGGTAATTAGATTTTTATTATTATTATTGCACGGATTCGACATCTGTCATGTATGAACATTGTAATTTTGTAATATTATTGTATATTTTTATTTTTTATATATTTAAAAAATAAATTTTGTGAGACTCCTCGAGACTTCCACCCTATTTGGGTGGACATAAAATGTCTTGCCGAATGCCTTTACCTTTTAAAACATTGGTCATCCTCCTAAATTTCTTATTCCTCTTATTATAAAAGTTACCAGCAATCATACCTTCTTTCTTGTTGGTGATCACTACACAAATGTTCACGATAAAAAAGAATAAACTAAAAGGCGGTATCAATGACATTAACATACCTTACTTTTTCAAGGTAAATCTTTATTTACTCCATATTAAGTAAGTTTTCTTCGATCATCTTTTTTTCTGTATGTTGGCTAAGAAACGTCGCTGTGAAATGTTTTTTAACCCACTATTTTGGATTCTCTACTGCTTCACCTTCTATACAGACATTGATAGAATTCTTCCTTCCATAGGTCCATACATCATATGCTATCGTACCATATTGAAGAGATATTCATCTTATTTCTTAGTTGAGATCATTCTATCATAAGTTTTAGTCAAGTATAACTTTGAAGCACGTATAATAATAATGAGAAAATAAGCATGAGCCAGCTCTCATTTCTGAAATTCCATAACATAAGTATACGCATTAAAAGTTGGCCTGCACATAGAAGAATAAGTAGTAAAACCTTGTGTAAATTCCCAAAATTTGAACCTCACATTATAGGACTTAATTAAATAGTAAACTAAATTTTGGCCTAGAGCTATAAGTCTTATGGTATAACTATTAAGTAATTGAGCTAGAGAAACTCGGGAGCAATTTATTCAAATTTTGTCCATAGTAACCACCATCCTAGTATTTTAGACATCAATATCTCAGTCAAAACTAACTAGTCCTATCCTATTCTTTTCTATGTTCTCCTATTCGATCAACTAGCCTCGGAGCCTTTGAGAAGGGAGAAAAAATTAAGGTAAAGTTCTGGAGAGGGATTTATCAGTGAGGTTTTTACTAGGTCGGCAAATTTACCAAGCAATATCTGATCCCTTCTTTATTAATTGTTTTTTTTAAGCTTTCTTTGTTCATTTGTTAGTTAAAGAACTTATTACAGTTAGGATTCTCAGAAACAACTTTACTAATGGATTTATAGTATGCATAAATTTGTTTGATGGATTGTAAGGATTAATTACAACGAAATAAAGTAGGTTATCAAATTTTCATGAACGAATTTGACAAAATACTAGTTCACGGTGTGTGGGTCTTGTTAATCTGGTGACTTTTGGCATTAGACAGAATGCATGAGCACTGATGCATTCTTGGAATTAGTTTCTATGCCTGCTTTGTTTCTTAGAATAATAACTCATGGACTTTAACCTGTTGAATATTAGTATGTTGGAATTTGGAAATTAGGCTCCACGTACATGCATGCATACAGATCATGAATACTTGGGGACTTATAATCGTCCATTTGTTTGGTTTTGGGGGACAAGTCATAGTGAGGTGGCAACGTTCTGTGATTGCATGCAATATAAACAGCAACTTAGATCTTTAAATCAGTTGAATTGAATATCAAGGCAAAAATGAAACAAAGTGCAGTCGGGTAATAAATGCAATTAGATTTATCAATAAACTGTGCACACACTAGCTGCCATCTTGGCCGAAGCGATACCTTAGGAAGGAATTTTGGACAACTAGTAATTGAGTTTGGATGTTAGGACTTCATCATTCAAGATTAGTTTTATTTGTGTCCTAACAATTCATTTAGAATTAAATGTTTATTCTGGGAATATATTTTATACAGCAAGGATTTGAACTTAAAAATAGTGTAATAATGGTATAGGTGTCACCATAAGTGAGGAGGACAGCCGAGGCAATGAATGTTTATTAATTGCAGCTTGGATTTATACGGAAATGTAAGTAGTTCCTATTCTCCTCTATTTTTGTAAATATTGCATTCAACTTGTAATTTTTGCCAAAATTGGTGTTTTAATTGTCTAAATTATAGGTGGCAAGTTACTTTGGTTGTGTGCATGATGTGCTTGTACTAGAATTTTTAACTAGTAAATTAGACTGGCTTATAGTTTAACTCAGTGGTGTTGATGGAGAATAGTTTCCATCCATCAGAAGAGAGTACTTAGAACTCATTGGACCCTCCAAAGATGAGTACCTGTAAATCATTAGACCCACCAAGCGGGAGTACAGGGAACATATCATATTGGACCCTCCTAAGGGTTAATGTTGGGTTGGATATCGCCAAGTGTTGACATATAACTTGGTGCTAATGGAGGGTTCTTGGCACTAGAATGTATTTGCAAAAGTTGTTATTTAATTGCCTCTTATTTATTAATTGCAATTGGATTTTCATATTGGAATCTGTATTTGCATGCTTGTATACGATTGTATGTGAAATTTATATTATAAGTAACATGTTCAAATTGGTGGTTGAACATTCGGTCTACTTACTGAATTATGTTGATTGCTCACCCATATTAATTAATTAATTATTTTTTTAAGAGGAGTTTAGTAGTCTTGAGGACGAGCTAGGGATAGGTTTGTGGGATTGGTAGACATGGTTCATGGTTGTCTTTCAGCTTCGTTCCCAAATTATTAGGTTCTTATTCTTTGACTTACATGCCATAACTAGTGAACTATTTAATAACTTTGTGTCAGGACCTGAGGACTAATTTGCAATTAGGCAATAAGTAGCAGTTTCTGTTAGTCTGTTAGAAGGTTGTTTGGATTGGTGAGGTCAGCAAGTTAGTTAGTTTCCAGAATAAAGTAGTAGTGATTGTTTAGCTCACTTTTATATAATGAGCTAAGTTGTAAAAGATGAGCAAGTTGATTCATAACAGAATTGATTCTCATTTCCCTCTCGTTCCCCTCTCTCTCTTATTCTTATCTTCCCCCTCCCTTTTCATCTCCATTGTCTTGTTCTTCTCATTCAATTGCTCCCTTGCAGTTAAATCTCAGGAATTCTGCTTGAATTCCTGACAATTGGTATCACAACAGCGATCCTTGGACTATTCCAGCTAGTTCCAATGGCAGAAGGTACCCGTTTCAAGAATGTAGAAGATCAATTGAAAAAGCAGGAGGTTCGCTTGCAAGAAGCTCTGCAATCGATTATTTCTCTCCAGCAGAATCAGCAAGATATTCAACAATAACTGCGGGGAGAAATGGAGATTTCTAATCAAGAGATGAGAGCAATGATCTCAGGAATGGATCAAAAACTTAATGCCTTAATCCAACTTGTGGCCCGAGGGAAGAATTGGGAAAGAGAGGAGTCAACGTAGCTAGAAAAAACCCCCATCTTGCCCACACCGCCACCGTACACCAAACTTCAACCAGAACCTGGCATGAATCAGTGCTCCAGAGCTAAATCTCCCAAGGTATTTTTACCAAATCCACCAAGGATTGAACTACCACTGTTTGTTGGGGAAAATCCTCGCATCTGGCTTCGCAAATGCCAGAAGTACTTCACCACTTACCAAGTTCTGCCGGAGCAGCAAATGGATGTAGTCAAAATGTTTCTTGGCAGCAAAGCGGATGTATGATATCAAGGCATCAAGGTGGAATTTTCGAAGCTATCGTGGCAGCAGTTTTCTGATATGCTCTGCGAGAGATTTGCAGAGAAGGGGATTCATGATGTGGTAGAGGATTTCAATAAATTACAACAATTGGGAACTGTGGAGGACTAGCAAGAGAAGTTCGAGGAGCTGAAATCATTAATGTTGGTAAAGAATCCTCACCTCTTTGAATCATATTTTGTTTCAAGTTTTGTTAGTGGATTACGGGACGAAATTAAGACCATGGTAAAGATGTTGAAGCCGAGCAAAGTATCTGATGCCATGGAATTAGCTCGACTATAGGAGGAAGCTTTGAAATTACAACATAAGTCTGCTAAACTGATAGCAAAATCACGGCCTATACAAGAGTACTACTGCTGTTCCCAATGCCTATAAAATTCCCCAATCCAATGCATTTAAAGGTGAAAGTAATTCAGCCACACCAACTAGGAAAATATCTCCACAAGAAATTCAATTTCAAAAGAATAATGGACTGTGCTTCAAGTGTGGGGAATGTTTTGGGATAGGACACCAGTGCAAGAACAGGCAGCTGAATCTGATGGTAGCTGATGAGGAAGATGAGGGGGAGTTTCTGGATGCGGTAGGAAAAAAAAGATGAAAAAATAGGCAACCCTGAGGAACTAATGGATGTTTCACTACATGCACTAACTGAGGCGTTGAAAAGGAAGACAATCACTCTCAAGGGGAAATCAGAGGAGTTCCTATATATATTTTGGTGGACACAGGCAGTTCAGATACCTACATCAGCCATCATTTGGTCAAAAGTTTGGATTTACCATAGGCAGTCACCAATCCTTTCACAATAGTCATTGGAGATGGCTCAAGTGTGACTGGATGCACGAAGAGTCCCAAGGTACTATGGTCCACTAACAACTATAAATTCTGCTTTGATATGAGGATCATGGATCTTGGAGGGTGGGACCAAATTCTAGGAGTGGATTGGATGACTCATTATAGTCCTATCACCTTTGATTTCCACAAGCTGCACACAGTCATTCATAGTGAAGCAGAGGAATTAATCCTGCAAGGATGTGTAGCTGAAGCAGAGCTCAATCTACTGAGATGCAAGGATTTGAGGGACTACATTAATTACAAGCACAGTTGCTACAACATATCACCAGAGCCCCAAGGAGGAGGTCCAGAGACTGAAACACCAGCAGAGGTGAAGGAGTTATTGGACAGGTACAAGGATGTGTTTGCTACTCCCACAGGCTCACCCCCTGAGAGAAGTCTGGATCATTCCATACCTCTTAAGCCAGATGCTCAAGCTTTCAAAATCAAGCCTTATAGGTACCCTCATTCTCAAAAATTTGAAATAGAAAGACAAGTTATGGAAATGCTGGACAGTGGAATCATTAAGCACAGTAATAGCCCCTATGCTTCACCTGTGTTGCTAGTTAAAAAGAAGGATGGAACCTGGCATTTCTGTGTTGATTATAGACACTTAAACTAACTAACTATTAAAGACAAGTACCCAATCCCTAACATTGAGGAGTTGATAGCTGAGTTATGTGGGTCTAAATACCACTCCAAAATAGATCTGAGAGTCGGATATCATCAAGTTAGAGTTAAAGCCCAGGATGTACACAAAACTGCTTTTCAAACTCATGAAGGACATTATGAACTTTTGGTGATGCCATTTGGACTGACAAATGCACCAGCCACCTTCCAGGCCTTAATGAACTAGGTTTTTTCAGCCCTGCTTACTCAAATTTGTGTTAATAGTTTTTGATGACATATTGGTCTTTAGCAAGGATCTGAATCAACATGTGCAACATTTGGAAGTGGTGTTGAAAGTACTGAGGGAAAATTAGCTATATGCCAAGTTGTCTAAATGTTCTTTTGCTCAGCAAAGAATTGAATATCTGGAGCATATAATCTCCTCAGAAGGAGTGAGCATGGAAGATGGAAAGATAAATGATGTGTTAAATTGGCCTACACCAAACTCAGTTAAGGCCTTAGAGCATTTCTAGGCCTTACTGGGTACTACAGGAGATTCATCAGGCATTATGGAGTCATATGTAGACCATTGACAGAGCTGCTTAAGAAAGAAAGTTTTTGTTGGAATGAACAAGCAGATTCTGCCTTTCAACAATTGAAGCAAATCATGTGCACTTCCCTAGTTCTCAAACTACTAGACTTTGAGAAACCATTCGTAATTGAAACAAATGCCAGTAATAGAGGTATAGGCACAGTTTTGCAGTAGGACTCTCATCTAATCGCTTATTTCATCAAAGCCCTATCAACTAGGAATTTGGGTTTATCTGTCTATGAGAAAGAATTAATGGCCTTGGTGTTAGCCTTGACCAAATGGAGGCATTATTTAGTGGGACATCATTTCATTATTAGGACTGATCACCAGTCCCTGAAGTTCTTGTTTGAGCAAAAACTGACCACTCCACTACAACATAAGTGGTTGACTAAGTTGTTGGGTCTGGACTACAAAATCCAATACAAGAAAGGGAGTGATAATACTGTTGTTGACGCTCTATCCAGAAAAATGCTCTATGACAAGGAAGACCAACAAGAGAATTCTCTACTAGCAATCTCTGTAGTTAAACCAAAATGGATGGAGGAGTTATGCAGAAGTTATGAGGGGGATGAGCATTGGCAATCTGTAATGGCCCAGTGTCTACTGGACTCAACTGGGGATGATTATCAGATCATAAATGTTATGCTCAAATACAAAGGGAAGTTGGTAGTGGGATCAGCCAATAACATCAGAAGTTCCTTACTTAAGGCAGTACATGACACTGCTCTTGGAGGACATTCAGGCCAAAGGGGAACAAATCAAAAACTAAAAGCCTTGTTCTATTGGGAAGGGATGAAGCAGGATGTGATCAAGTTTGTTAGTTCTTGTGATGTGTGCTAGAGATGCAAACATGAAAATGTACCTTATCCAGGTCTGCTGCAGGTTCTATCTATTCCTGATAAAGCATGGTCTCATCTCACTATAGATTTCATTGAGAAGTTGCCTGCCTCTCAGGGATATGATACCATCCTTGTTGTCATAGATCGTTTCACAAAATATGCACATTTTTTGGTACTCAGGCATCCTTTTTCAGCCACACAGGTTGCATAGCTTTTTCTGGACAACATATACAAATTACATGGGCTGCCAGTGTCCATAGTAAGTGATAGAGATAAAGTTTTCACTAGCAAGTTTTGGCAGGAGCTATTTAGATTGATGGGGGTAGATTTGCATCTAAGCTCTTCTTATCATCCACAAACAGACGGACAATCAGAGAGACTTAATCAATGTTTGGAAAATTTTTTGAGATGTATGACCAGTGAACACCCTACTCATTGGTACAAGTGGCTGTCCCTAGCAAGCTGTGGTACAACCCTACATTCCATTCAGGGTTATAGACCACACTATTTGAGGCCCTCTATGGATATAAACCAGCATACTTACCCTTGGGACCTTACCAAGATACTATCATACCAGGTGCAAAGGATTTGGTGCAGAAGAGGATTAGAGTTTCTCAGTCCATTAAGGAACATTTGCACAAGGCACAGCAGAGAATGACTTATTTTGCCAACAAGAACAGAACTGAAAGGACCTTAGCAGTTGGGGATTATGTGTTCCTTAAGCTGCAACCTTATAGACAGCAATCCCTAGCCATCAGGAGGAGTTTAAAACTAGCAGCCAAGTATTATGGTCCCTTTGAAGTTTTAGAGAAGGTTGGACAGGTTTCATACAGACTCAAGCTACCTGAAAGAGTCAAGATACATCCAGGTTTTCAAGTATCCCTACTCAAGAACAAGATTGGACCAGATCAGAACATCACCCCTACCATACCGGAGTTTGACATGCAGGATCACTGCATATTAGAACCAGAGGCAGTTCTTAAAAGAAGGGTTATCCTCAGAAATGATCAACCAGGAATACAATATTTGATCAAGTGGACTCATATGGATAGTTGTAAGGCTTCCTAGGAAGATGCATCAGTTATTAGTCATCAGTTTCCAAATTTCCAGCCTTGAGGACAAGGCTATTGATAAGGGGAGGGAATTGTCAGGACCTGAGGACTAATTTGCAATTAGGCAATAAGTAGCAGTTTCTGTTAGTCTGTTAGAAAGTTGTTAGGATTGGTGAGGTCAGCAAGTTAGTTAGTTTCCAGAATAAAGTAGTAGTGATTGGTTAGCTCACTCTTATATAATGAGCTAAGTTGTAAAAGATGAGCAAGTTGATTCATAACAGAATTGATTCTCATTTCTCTCTTGTTCCTCTCTCTTTCTTATTCCTATCTTCCCCCTCCCTTTTCATCTCCATTGTCTTGTTCTTCTCATTCAACTGCTCCCTTGCAGTTAAATCTCAGGAATTCTGCTTGAATTCCTGATACTTTGATACTTCCATTTGTGGACAATTTGTTCCTTTCAAGAACAATGGTTTTGTGGATATTACATTTAAAGTATTCTTATTAACTTTCATGGATTTTTAGTAAAGTTTTTTGAGCCTTGCATAATTGGGGTTATACCTTTTTTTTTGAAGCACATATTGGGGTAATACCTAATATGCGACACGTCATGTCTTAGTTTTAAATTGTGATAAATTAAACTTAAAAAGATAAACCTGCATTGGATAGAATTTCATGAATGATATTCTACAAATAAGAGGGAACTCCCATGAAGAAAGGAAAAAATGTTTTAAGTTTTAAAACCTAAGACAAACCCAAATATGATAGTATTTACTAAATTCTGGCATGTAAAGACTAAATGATACTTTGCGAGTAAAAAGGCAATTTCAAATGGAACAAGAAAAAAAGAACTAGTTTTTCCGTAATTTAATGTGGTGGTTAGGGGGATTAAATATCCCCATATACGTTCTTATAAAAACTACTACTTCTCAATTCTGCTTCTTGCCAAAGTTGCAGAGACTTATATAGAGTCATCTTCCCAAGTCTCTTATTATTTTTTGTTGTTGAACATGAGCTCCAAAGCTGCCTTTTTTTCTTGTTGGTGATCACTGCACAGATGGTCATGATCACAAAGATTGAACAAAACGGCGATGTCAATGACGTTAACATGATTTTCTTTTTGGAGTGTATCTACAACCAAAATGAAGGATAATGACTAGTACATAGTTACTATACTAAATCATATACATTTTGGAGCTCATGGAGTAGCAGCATTTGTAGGTCTGTTGCAGCTCTTTTTCTCTTTCGTTTACTTCTGCACACATTTAGTCCTTGTGTTAGAATTCCTTGGTTCCAACCAAGGTGACCAAAGAGGTGAAGAACTACGTATTGGAGTGGATCACAGTATTCATAACAGTATTGTATGTGTTTCTTGAAGTTTCACTTTGTGTATGAACTCTGTTACTCTGCCTGCTGGTTTTTCTATTTTCTTCACCTTCAACACAAAGTACTGCAACATATGAGGTTGTTGATTTATTTTACCCTCTTTGATCAAGGCTAGATAAAGTCTTTAAAACAATATGGTAATTGTTGAAATTAGGTATCTATCTTAAGCATTTAAAGAACCTGGCATATGGATTTTGCTCAAGTACGTACATGCATGATCTTTCTGAATTCTGATCATACTTTCTAATAGGCTACTACAAGCAACCAAGTAACTACTACCTCAACTTTAAGGTCATGGAAATACAACTGTAGATTATTATGATGATCATCATCCGAATTGAACTGATTTAACAAATGATATAGTGTCCTTGAATCCTAAATGTGTAAACTCCATTATTCTTTCTCAAAAGAGTTTTATCAAATTTAAGACCAAAAGAGTAAATCTAAAATGATTGTTATATGTTCTTATATAAGTTCTAAAAGATTCAGCCTCTACTGAGATGAAGTTAATAGCTTTTTAAGGTAGAATCACATCACCATCTTAATATAAACAATATGCTATCTCAAATTTGGCCCACTTCTCTTCATGCATTAGTATTACATGTTTTTTGCTTGCTATATGTATTAGTTTCTTTAAACTGCTGTTAGGCGTCATGCTTATGCTAGTGTGCATACTTTTTACAATTTCCTATTGGTAGAATTCGCATGAATATTATGTTTTCTATGTAGTTTACTAATATCTACTTATTTAGTTCAGAACTTCTTAAATATGATCATACATGATTCCTTGAGGCTCTTCCCCATTCATCTCTCTTAGCTGAATTCTTAATGGGGTTATCACTTTCTCATTAGTCAGTTCACTCTACTTTCGCCATTTCCTTTGAGCTGACTTGTCAGTGACATTGTCAATTTCTTATTAGTTGGTGTGATCTAGTTTGACCATTTCAATCATAAAAGTCGAATAAGGACCTCATTGGTGTTGCGATACTTGATGAGGTTCTATCATGTACCAAATTTTAATAAAACTTAAATGCCTCATTTTTTGCAAGTACACAGATTGTTTATTGGGTACAAGAATATTAGGTATCGATCCCATAGAAAAGATTATCAATTATCAATGGTTTTTGAACTCTTCTATTATTTAGACTACCACAAATGCAAGAGGTTAAATCTACACTATAAATATGAAATAAAGTAATAAAAATAATAATAGAAATCTCCTAGAACTGTGGAATTCCTTACTACCCTTACAAGTGAAATTACCTGTTGATTGAATATTATTATCTTGGGAAGCTTATCAATTATCGATGGTTTTTGAACTCTTCTATTATTTAGACTACCACAAATGCAAGAGATTAAATCTACACTATAAATATGAAATAAAAATAATAATAGAAATCTCTTAGAACTGTGGAATTTCTTACTACCCTTACAAGTGAAATTACCTGTTAATTGAATATTATTATCTTGGTTACTTATGGCATAATTTCCTAATTCATGTAAAACCTATTCTCGTAGTGAATCAACTATATTTGTAACTAAATCATACCTACTCTCGTGGTTATGAAATTAACTGTAAGTTTATTTCTTCTATGAAATTAAATGAAGCAACCCACTAAATCCACAAAAGTGCTTCTCGACTCTTGTGAGTGAACTCCCTAGATTTAGCACTTCCTTAAACTAGTATCAAATTTCAATTCTTATTGTAAACTTAACAGTTTAAAATTATCACAATTAATGGCTAGTTAATCATGATTAGAAAAGCAAAAGTGCTAAATAACTTATTCAAAAATATAAGTCAAATAACCATGAAAAGATCATATAATAATCATAGAAGTTTATCCATACCCTAGGTATAAAAACTAGCAAAATATGAAAGATATAAAAACAAGATCCAAACTTGTATTATAACAAAATATTAGAATTAATACAAGAAATAAAGTGATAGGAGAAATGTTACCCTTATCACATGAGTTCCAAACTCTCCATTTTCATCCTCAACTTTATCTATACTTAGTTACATGCAAGATATGGATAAAACAAACTATACCAATCTATCCTAACTAATGAACTAAGGAAATTATGGTGAAAAACTACATTTTTGTGTAGTTTCTCTAGGCTCCAAAGTTATATAACAAGCTCAACAAAAGTCCTATGTATAGAGAATTAAAGTTCCAAACAATCATGTGTCAAGTTGTGCAAATTGTGTCTTGATATTTTCAAAAGTTGTTTCTCCAAATTTTCTAGATGCTTCTTGCACTTTCTTGCTGAAATCTAGTCAGAAAATTGGTCCAAAAGTAATAGGAAAGAGATGCAAGTTAAAGTATAACTATTTCTAGCTGTAAAGTAGCCGGAATATGAATAGGTAAGTCCAAAACGCTGATTAAGGTCGCGTATTAGGTCACATTTTGTCCTCTCCGCAGGTTTGCACTTTTCTGATCAGTCTTCAACATTGTTTAGTTTTTGCACCAATTTCAAGTAATATTTTCTCAATGATGGAGTTTGAATAGATCTTGTACAAAACATGAAAGTTGTAGTCCTTTAAATTAACTTTTCAATGGATTAAGAATCATCTTATTTGGAGCTCTGTAGGCTTTAAAATGACCAAATATCCCTGACTGGTCAAAACCCTGTTTCAACTTCGACAACAAAACTGGCTGACTATTTTTTGACGTTTTTACTAGGAAAACTTATGAACTGGATTTCGATGTCTTCATAAGAAATATAGTCCTATATCTTAATTTCAAAATGGTTCAAGAAAAATGTCAATCCAATGCTTGTAACTCAAGATATAGCCAAAATATCAAAGTATGTCAAAGCTGACAAACTTTTCTTCTTTTTCACTTGTTTGCATTTCATCTTTTAAATATTTTGTATTTCATGTCTTCTTTAAATCACAACAATCATACAAATATCTTCTCATTTTACTTCAATTGATGATTGAGTTATTAAAACCTACAAAACATAAAGTTTTCACCACTTTAATCAATAAAAATGCAATTTTCTCACTTTAGCCACAAGATATAAATTTCACTAAAACCCTAGTTAATTAGCTATTAAAGTGATTAAAACACACCAAAAACTAAACTACAAAGCATAATTCAAACACACAAAATACACACTGATCAAATTTTTCCACACTTGAATATTTGCTTATCCTCAAGCAATAAGAAATTCAAACCAATAATGATCCAAAAACTTTGAATTAACATATGTGCACAGTTTGAATTCATTTACTCAAAACAAGGTAAATAACTATTATACAATCATTCAATTAATTTCAAGCACTCATGATATCAAGTAAAAGAAAGACAATTATACCATAATTTTAACTAGTTCAATTCAATTTCTCAGCATCATCCAATTTCACAAGCAAAATAAATCATGTAATCAATAAGTAGGTTCCAAATCCTATGATCATTTTCTCAAAAGAGGGATTTATTTATAAATATATCAAATACTTACTGAAGTTATGAAAATGCCTTTTGACATGAAGATCTATATTTTTAGATGAAGACTCCTGGTTACTCGACATTTCACATTTTTGAGATGCTTTGTATACTCTTAATTCATGTACCATTTTACATGAAAGTCGACATTTGTAGTTGAAAACTCTCGATTACTAAGTACAAGAACCATTGGAGTAGAACTACAACTTTTATTCTCTTTTTTCTTTTTTTTTTCAAAGTAACGATAATAAACAAACATTCCCTCAATAGAATAATCATAGGAAAAGTATTACATTTATTGACCATATTTATCACTCAACTATGCAAAATTAAGTAAAGAGAAGAAACTTCATCAAACATGCAAAATTTAAACATAATTTCTTCCACTTTACAAGATATATTTTTCTAAAATAGCAAAAATTATAATCACATAATAGCCTATTTCCAAGTTAAATGAGAAGTGAATTTTTCAAGTCATATATATTTATCTAAAAAATATAAAAGGAATTTGAGTTACTAATGGTGTGGAACTTGTTGCCCTTAGGATGAAATTGAAATTTTTTTTAAAATTTTGGGGTAATTTTACAATTTTGGACAAGATTTAGAAAAACTTTTGTCAGAGTTTTTCCTTGTAAATTGACGAAACTCCCTACCAACAATTCCAATTTTGAAAAATCCAAAGCACAATAACATTTTTGATGCTCAAATCCAATTTTTCTAATTAACAAATCAATCACATACAATGCATATAATCTCAACTCCCCTCCCCCAACTTAAAATACACATTGCGCTCAATGTGTAAAACGGGAAACCAAGATCAAGAAAGGAATACTCCCCTATTGATGTGATTAAAATGTTCGAACCATGAAGTTCCATGATCCATTGTCCATTTATCTCCAAATCTTCATGAGTTCCACTTGATGCCATTAGTAATAGAAACCCAAAAACAAATGCGTCAAACCAACTAGTAAGGTTAAAATGATGCAAAAGACACAAAGGCATGAAGAGTCCTTGCAAATAACTTCTTGCCTTTGTTATTGTACCAATATAAAATAGATAGGAAACTACTCAAGATACAAACCACACAACACTTCCCCAACTTTATGCATTCCCCAACTTTGCACCCTAATTACCTAGAATATGAAGTATAAGCATATATCCTTTTCTAGACAATTATAACATCACCATAGAATAACAAATTTAGGAGCAAAACCAAACCAAGAAACATACATTATGCATAGTAAGGGTGGCTGAGCATATGTCCTAACAGGAGAGGGACTTAGATGATAATTGTTAAGAGAGACCCACGATGCTCCTTGGGAGGTCATCCAGGAGTGGAAAGGATGAGGGCCTTATTGTCATGTAGTTTTTGTTGGCCTAAGATGGAGGAAGATATTGAAACATACATGAAAACGTGTCTTGTCTATCAGCAAGACAAGGTTGAGAGAAGGAAGGAGCTAGGCTTGTTGCAGCCGTTACCTATCTCTGATCGATCATGGCAGTCGCATAGTTTTGCTTGCCAAAGATGGAGGAAGATATTGAAGTGTAAGTGAAAATGTGTCTTGTCTATCAGCAAGACAAGGTTGAGAAGAGGAAGGAGGTAGGTTTGTCGTAGCTATTCCTATCTTTGATCAACCGTGGCAATCAGTTTTTGTGGACTTTATCTCAGGATTTCCTAAAGTTGATGGTATGGCTTCTGTTCTCCTGATTGTTGACAAGTTTTCTAAATATACTGTGTTTATCGGTGTGCCTAAGCCATGCCCTGCTAATGTAGCTACTGAGTTGTTTTTCAGAAATGCTGTGAAATACTTTGAACTACCTGAAGATATTATTAGTGATAGGGATACGAGATTCATAGGTAGGTTTTGGACCATGTTGTTTGCCTAATTCGGTTCAAAAATGAAGTTCTTGACTACTGCACATCCTTAGAATTCTGGGCAGACAGAAAGGATCAATGTCTTTTTGGAGGAGTACTTGAGCCATTACGTGATGACTAGTCAGAGGAACTGGCTTGAGTTGTTGGATATGGTGCAAATCTGCTACAATTTGGACAAATCATCCGCAATGAAGATGAACCCTTTCGGGTTGGTAAATAGACAACAACCTCTAACAGCGCATGAAGTTGTCCTTTAGGGTGGAATTCATTGTCCCACAGCATACAAATTTGCTTGTGTCAAGCAGGAAAGTAGATGAGGCGAGAGATAGTTTGTCGCTACCACAATAGTGAATAAAAAAGTATGCTAATCAACATAGATGTGATGTAGAGTTCCAAGTGGAGGATCAAGTGATGCTGAAATTGACTCTCTAGATTTGGAAGAAAGTGAGTAGTAAGACAATTTATCGTGGGTTGATTCCTAAGTACGATAGACCGTTTGAAGTGATCAAGAAGGTGGATCACGTGGCCTATCATCTAAAGCTATCAGATAGACTAAAGATCCACCCAACCTTTCATATGAGCTTCTTAAATCCTTACAATCAAGATGAGATGAATGAGGGAAGGAGGCAAGCAAAGCTTGCTCTACCAGTGATCTGCAAGCAATTTGACAAGGACATGCTGACTGTGCTTGATCATAGAACGATGGGTAGAGCAAAAAGAACAGAAGGACAAATTATCTAATCCATTATAAGGGTGAGAATGCACTAAATGCTACTTGGGAGTGTGATGTGATTTTATGGCAATTTGAAGACAAGAGTGCTGAGTATCTAAAGAACCGAAGGAAGCAGACTAAGTTGACAAGGGCATCAACCTCTTTAGGTGGGGGTTTTTAGCCCCTTAGTGTGCAAACCAGACAAGGACATGCAACCGTGGCATATTCGGCTGGTCATGGTCAAGAAAGAAAGCCGTAATAGAAGAATAATGTAGAAAAGTTTGAAATGGTGTTTATTGTTGTTTTCCATAACTTTGAAGAGGTTTTCGAGTGTTATAGGGTGTAGGTGTAGTATTTAGTGTTGTTTGAACTCAAGTATCAATCTATGACCGATTCTAAGTTTTTTTTTTTTCCGTAATAAGGAATAACTGTAACGAGTTAGTCATGGCCAAGGATATGGGGTCAGAGGCCGTGGTTTGACTAAGATTTGTGGGTTATTAGGTGTGTTTCTAGTGGCTTGGAACCTTGGGTCCGGTCTGTCTAAGTGTGGGAATGGAACTAGAGACAGAATGTTGCAATTGGAGGGAAGCCATATGCGGCAACCCGTGTGTTGCCGCACGTGTTACCGCTATTGTGTGTGCCAAATGCTTGTGAACATTGGAAGCAATTTCTTCAGTTGCTAACTGTTGCTGGATAGGTGGGTGGTTATCTGCCAAATCAGATAAGTCTTATCTTGTTTCTTAAATTCTTGTACATTCGGAACAGACCAATGGTTGGGTCCTATCAACCATAAAAGTAGCTATAAATATGTTTGTTAGGCAGACTAATGGTTGGGTCCTGTCAACTATAAATATGTTTGTTAGCTATAAATGGTTGGGTCCTAACTTCTTAGGTTGTTCTGCACACCAAGTCTTTGTAAAAATATTCCTTTTATACTTAGTGAAATGCAAGGTTGGCTTGTTCTGTGTGCCAAGTATTTGTAGAAATATTTTTTATACACTTTGTGAAATGTAAGATTGGTCTTTTGACGGTAAAGTGTGTGCGTTGTTCTTTCATTTTTGCCTAAGTGTTCCACTGTGAATACTTGTAAGTGTATTTCAAGAATGCTGACTAGTGAGTGACTTACTGGTACAATTACTTGTGTAGGTCAATGTTTTCGGAACCGGACCTGACCGGCCGGTTCGACCGGTTGGACCATGAACCGGACATACCACCGGTCCGGTCCAGTATTAAACCCGGAAGGTAATGAAAAACCGCTGGAAACCGTCGAACCGTGTGAGCCGTTAAAAACCACACGAACCGTAATCCAGCAGTTTTCTAATTTTCAAACAAAATATCAAGAATGTAGTTGTGGAAGTTCAAACCTCGGTCTCCCTATTCCCATAAGGCACTCTTCACCACTAGACCACAGCTTAGTTTGTTGAGAGTTCTACTTAACTTAACTAAAATATAGATTAAAAAATAAACCCTAAAATTAAAAAAAGAAACAACCAACGCATTTTTCTTTCAAGTTTCAATCTATCACTTTTTCGGCTTCAGGCGGCCAACGGCTCCAGTTCTTCTCTTGAATTTTTTTTTTCAATTTTTTCTTCTTAACCCTTTCAAACCCAAATATCCACAACAAAATTTTCTCAAGCCTTCACCTTTATCACTGTCATCTTTTGAAGATTGTAGACAAGTTGGAAATTTCAACTTTCACAAGATATTTGAGACTCAAGAGCTTTTCCTGTTTTCCATCATCTTGGTAAGTTTAATTTTTCCTTTTTCAAGGTTTTCGTTTTCTATATTATTATTTTTAGCTGATTTTTTTGCATTTTCTTCTTTTTCCCCAATTTTCATCTGTTTCCCCTAATTTTTGTTTTATTTTTATTTGATTAATTAAGGATGAAATTATGAATCATTAATTAATTTGCAATCATATTTGGAGAAGCTATTTTTTTGGATGAAGTATCAAATTAAAGAAATTAGACATGGATGAAGTATCAAATTAATAAATTTTGTATCAATGATTGTTCTGTTTTTTCTATGCTATTATTGTGTTTTTATTGCTTTTTCTATGCTAAAGTAATTAGTCTACCGAATGCTCATTCATCTTGAATTTTATAGGTTTCACTAAAGCAACAAAATTAAAGACATGTTAAAGTTGATTTGTGAAAGTTGTCAAACAAAAGCTTAAAAAAAAAGTGCCAAATTGGACCACATGTTTGTATGTCTTGATAAATTCCTAAATGGTAACCTCAGGACCACATGTTTAGTAGCAATTAATTTTTTATGTATTTAGTTGTATCTTTGTTTTTTAAATTTTTTTTAAATTTTTTTTAGTTTGAGCAATTAGATTTATATTTTTATAATAAAATTTTAATTTTTTCAGGTTAAGTTGATGAAATTGTGAAGGTGGTGTTGTTGCTTATCATGCCATTGTTATTCAAATGGTTTGTCTTGAATATGAGTTAGACTCTTTTATGGCCTTTTTTTAAGGATTGTAAAAGAATTTCAATATTTATTTTATTTATTTTTGTGTTTTTATTTGTGATAATTGGCGAACATTTGGATTGTATCTATTCATGTTTGTAATGAATTTATGAAAACTTGTGGTGAATTATGATATTTTAATTATGTTTATCATTCCAGGTTTTATGTATAACTTTTAGGAAATTTGTTATTATCTCAACTTAAATTTAGTTATGTTGGTGAATGCATTTTAAAAACTTAAGTTATCACTAACTATGTTAAATTGTACATTAGGTGTCAAGTTCAAGTGTAGAATGAAAATCTGTGAAATACTTAACACTCAAGTTGCAAAAAAAAAAAAAAAAACCACTGTACCGGTGAACCGGCCTGTCGGACCGGTCATACCGCAAATCGGAGCCCTCTCCGGTTCACTGACCGGTCCGAGTTTAAAAACATTGGTGTAGGTGAGACACCTTGTAACACCTATCCATAAGCCATAACAATAAACGCATAATTTAACACATATACCATAGAGTACTCTTTCTTTCATGTCACAAGTTTTGACTTTTGCAAAATATGTACCTTATTCAAGTCCTCATTAGTAATTAAGACCATGTGCCGGATCAATAATCTAAGGACGGCATCTCTTGCTTCTGAAAAAAAAAAAAGGAAGGAAGGCATCTCCTGTTCCACTTGCTTGCGCATATTCCTTCATATTTCTTCGCTTCACAAGAATTCCTACCAGTAACAATAATATATACAGAACCAAAACCTGGAATAAGGGTGCAAGTCAAACAATGGATCATCAAGATGAACTTGTTCCCCACGTACTAATATTCCCTTTACCCATTCAAAGTCTCGTGAATAGTATGCTGAAGCTAGCTGAACTTTTGTGCCTTGTTGGGCTTCACGTAACATTCCTCAACACAAAGCACAACCACAATCGTCTCCTGCGTTGCACCAATATTCAGTCTCGTTTAGATCAATATCAAGGAAGATGCCACCTGGAAAACGTCGATGATGGCCTTCCGGATGAAGATCCTCGTACTGTTGAACAGTTTACAGAGATTCTTGATTCTTTGCAGAGTGTGGCCGACCCTTTCTTAAGGGACGTACTGAGCGGTGAACGTTTTTGTTGTAACACTAGTAAACGGCCTCCAGTTACATGCATCATAGCCGATGGTTATTACTACTATGTTCTTGATGTTGCTGAAGAGATGAGAATCCCACTCAATTTTTTCGAAACTCTCAGCCCTTGTTGTCTGTGGGTTTACATGTGCATTCCCAAACTCATTGAAGCTGGTGAACTCCCCTTCAAAAGTAATTATCAATTCACCTCCTCAATTTCGTGTTTCATGGAGCTTCATTCTTAACCATCTGCCTCCTCCCCTTGCCAACCCCATCACAGAAAATTTTGTGCTAGATTGTGTGCATAATTAGTAGAGCCAATTCGATCAAAACTTTTTACGTGACTAAAGTTTTTGATGAAGGTAAGAGGAAGTATAAGGATGATGGTGAATGATGGTGCATGACAGAGTTTGATGATGATGATGTTGCTATTGCTAAGGATGGAAGGAGATATGGATTGGTTGGTGGTACAAATTGATTGATGAATTTGAATATTGTCGGAAGTTGGAAGTGGAAATCTACTCTTTGTGTTGATTAAGTGGTAAATCTTTGATTCAGCCACATAACTATGAAGGGAAAAAGTTATTTGCTTTATTAATGCCATTACATGTTTGTTAACATGTCAGCATAGAATTTGAGTTTGTATGTGACCTTTCGATTGTCTATTATATACTTGCATGCTAGATAAATATCGGGCTGGCCAAAAGTTAGCTGCGGCTAGCCATTTCCTCAGAGAGGAACAACAAAGAAGACTACATGTAATGGGCGTTTTAGTGATGTTAAGAGATTTTTCTAATTTCTTTTTTCATGCTTTGGGAGTTTTAGTGAGATGCTCTACGTCAGTTTGTGAGTTACAATGAATTGAAATAAATCGGAGTTTTGCTAAGTTCGCCTGAGAAGAAGAACTCTAATATTGTCCAATTTTCCTGGCTTTGTGTTGATGAAATCGGTGAAGAAATAGTTGTTTATTTATTTTAATTTGAGT
This sequence comes from Coffea humblotiana, assembly GCA_023065735.1. Lineage (NCBI taxonomy): Eukaryota > Viridiplantae > Streptophyta > Magnoliopsida > Gentianales > Rubiaceae > Coffea > Coffea humblotiana. The sequence continues at coordinate 17,857,773 of CM041214.1, forward strand.
TGTATGCATCCATTCGTGTATGAGTTTGTATTTTTCCTCATAGAAGATATTGCAACTCATACAAGAAGTTCGGAGTTTAGTTCTTCATTTTCAAAGCTGGCTTTCATGGAGTTTTATGGAGGTTATTTTGTCATTTTATTAATTCCGTTAGTTGGGTTTAGACTGTGTTATTAATAAGGGGATGATTGTAATATGGTCAAAACTCATGGTTTGATTTGTAGTTTGGCTGAACTTTAGGAGAGGTAAATGTAATTAATCCTACTTTTTATCCTGAATCCATTACGTGACCCATAGATGGTCACTTTTTTAGAGAAAAAAGGTTAGATATTATTTGTAATTAAACAAATAATCAGATTCATATTCATTTTTGCCCCTAAAACAATAGGATCTTACCCGAATGATATTTATTTTTTCCCAAAAAAGTGGGATATGACATTTTTGTACATAAAAAATAATTGCATGTGAGTTACGTGATGATTTCAGACTAAAATGTTATAAAAAACTTAGGTTGGGACTAAATTTTATTTATTTGAATTTGTAAAGGACTTAAATTTAATATTTTAAAAGTTTATAATGAAAAAGTTTATTTCGTGAATTTTGAGAGATGATTTAAATGATTTTTCTAGTATAAATTTTATCAGGTGAGTTTCTGACAATTGTAGGAGTTTCTAAAAGATAAGAGTTTGATATATAAATTAAATTTGAGATAATCCTGTATTGAGAGTCCACAAAGACCATCACTTGCGCATTTGTTTATCCGAATGACCTGGACGCAGAAGGAAGAAGCATACCGGGCATGGAAGGATTGCTAAGGTGTCGCGATCTTCCGGACTTCTGCCGGCGTGATTGCACGGCTGACCGTAATGCCCAACTGGTGATGGCAGAAATTCGAAACTTTCCACGTGAGTCTGGGCTTATACTGAATAGGTTTGAAGCCCTCGAAGGGCCCTTTCTTTCCCATATACATTCCCAAGCTCGTAATTTGTATGCTAGATTGTGTGCTCCTAATTTAAAAAAAAAGCAAATTTTGAATATAATTTTCTAGGAATTCGCATTTGTTGGATGCGAGATATAGTAAAGTTGAAAGCCTACTAGTTCGGTTAAGATTTACTGCCACAAATTATTATCAAGTATTGATGGCAATATTATGGGATCTTTTTTTTTTTTTTTTCCAGTTCTGATGAATTTAGAGCCTTAAGTAGAAAAATTTGTAGAAATTTTCATTGCAATTATAAATCATTTTATAATTTGCAGTGAAATCATAAAGCAAGGGAAAATGGCATTACAACTAAAGCAAAAAGAAAAATCATGGCAAAATCTAGATTCATGGAAAAATCATGGCCACCAGGAAGAAAACGCGACCAAAATACGTGACCATGGGTTCGCGTATTGTGTGGTCGCGTATTACAACCTGCACCCGCAAAAATCATTTAAGGGTCAGAAATATAGGCCTCGCATTTGATAAATGCAAGGTCTATATTCTTTTTTTTTTTTTGGTTTTGTTGGTCACAAAATTCAAGGGACTTCGCATTCAGCAAATGCGAGCTCCGTAAGCTCGCATTTGCTAAATGCAAAGACCCCTTGGATGGAATCTAGCACTCAAAATGCTCCCTTTGTAGAATTTTTTAAAAATTCATCATAATGTTAGAAATTTCTCCTCGATCCAGAGAACTACCTGCAGCTGTATCAAACAGCTTCTGGGTAGAAGATACCAGTTGCCTGTGCTGGCTGGAATCCCAACCATTGAAGTCTGTATTTTATATAAGCTTCGGAAGCCTCAAAAACATAACGAAGGATGAGTTTTTTATAATTTTGGCACGGAATAATGAACAGTGGACAGAGGTTTCTTTGGGTCATCAGGCCGGGCTCTATCAAGGGACAGAAGTTGGAGCAGCGTGATGACTTCATGAAGGAACTGAACAGAGGTACAAAAGAAAGCGGCCTGATTTTGAGTTGGGTTCCACAAGAAGAGGTGATAGGCCACCCAGCAATTGGTGGATTTCTAAGTCATAGTGGATGGAACTCAACACTGGAAAGATAATTGCTGGAGTTCCAATGATCTGTGGCCATGCTATGTGGATCAGCAAGTGACTTCTAGGTTTATGAGTGAAACTTGGACGCTCGTATTGGACATGAAAGATACTTGTAACAGATCCATCATTGAGAAAATGGTTAGGGATATAATTGAACGAAGATGTGACTTTGATCAATCGGCAGACAAGTTGTCAAAGTTGGCCAGACAAAGTGTTGCGGCGGGTGGATCATATCACATTGATTTGGACCGTCTCATTGGAGACATCAAAAAGTTGAGTCTCAAAGGAGATACAAATGCAAGTTTTCATTCTTAATTGTGTTGTTATGGTCCCCAATTTGCACTGCTAACTAAAGGGAGTTGGATCTAACAGTGAGGGTTAATTCTATTGGAACTTGGGTATTTTTTTTTTTTTTGGCCTTTCTCTGGTACTTTCAACGATAAGTCACTATTCAGTGAACTTTTATTTGTAGTTGGTAATATAAGTTGAATCAGTTAGTTAGGATAGTCACTTCCTCACAAAAGGTCATGTGTTTGAATTCACTATCGATGTGAGAATTATATTAATGGACAATCTGTTAGAACCCTTGTAAGCAACCTTTGGTTCCGGGGGTACGTTCTGACCTATGGTGGTGATCAAAACCAAATCTACTCAAACTTTTATTTATAAAAAAAAGGTAAAATACAGGAAAGTCCTCTATGGTTAAACTAATCTACGGAAAAGCCCCTTATGGTTTTAAATCAAACATTCCAACTTTTTGTGGTTTGAACTAATTTGAAACAGTAATACAAATTGTTAAAACTAATGGAGGAAGACAAAATGACACAATTGCTCTAATATATATGTATGTATGTAAGCAAAAATAGACCTTCTAACAACCATCCTGATTAAGCAGACTTACAGAAAAATTCCCTATTGTTAAGTTAACCTACAGAAAAGTAATACCTATTGTTGCCACTATCGCTCTCCACCTTCTACCATCACCCCTTCCTTCCATCACAATCCCCTTTCCTCTCATTTTTCCTCCTCCCCTTTGCCCCTCCCTCTTTCTCCTCCTTTCCCTCTCTTGCACCCTTTCCCTTCCTGTGTAGCCCCTTTTCCGTACCTTCTCACCTCCATCCTATGACTAGATTTGTCGCAGAAGAGAGGGGGAAGGGGGGTGGGAAAGGGGTGATCTAGTCGCTACCCTTTCCCTGCACCCTCTTTTCTCTCTCCCATGACCAATTATGGTTGTTGGAAGGAGAGAGGGTGTGACAGCCCCACCTTCCCCTAAGGCGAACCAAAGGGTTCGGCGGACCGCCTGCCCAGCTCTCGCCAGGACTCGTTCACTCACATCAAAGAAAGTAAGATAAAGCCTCGAGAATAAGCGGAAACGAAACCCAGACTTGAAACATATACTTACATTTATCCCAAGCTCAACTAAATATACAGTCCCAAATGTATACATAAGCTTTAAATTCTTAGTACATTCCAACCCTAATCAAGCACTAGAACGAGATCAAAAGCCAAAACAATACAAAAGGCTAAACTATACTATACAGGTCTCTCGCCCTTGCTCGCAACCCCTGTTAAGGAAAACAAAAGACGTGGAATGAGCTAAAAGCCCAGCGAGGTTCTATATACTCAACTAAGGCAATTAAACAAGGACATTAGCACGTAATAACAAGTAATCCAGGTAACATTTACGATATAAAGCAAGAATAACACATTCATTAAAAGGATACGGAGTCATTCGTTCGTTCGTTCATCGACCATCCATTCCTTCAATCATTTAGAAAATTTCATTTGTCATTGAAAATCCCTCCGTCATTCTTGCCATTCATTCGTTCATTTCGTTCTTCCCCTTCTGGCCAGCGCACTGGCCAGTCCTTCCCAAACTTCATGGTCATACTCGAGTATACCAAACATTCATTCACCCAGGGTCACTAATCGCCCGACCGAGTCCGCTTCTGGCTCGAGTCGACCAATAACCAAGGGCAAGGGCCCAGTTCAGCCCGAAGGCTTACATTCATGCACAAGTAACATTTAATCATTCAATCATTGAAAGTTCACGTTCATTTAGGTCGAGTGCGATAAAGTACACACTCGCCTAGCAAAAATCATTTTGGAAACATAACATACCTCAATCACGTATTAACGCAACAATCCAAATAGTCACAATAGTTCACATAGTCGTTAGAAACAAAGCCTATATAGAACACTCACCTAAGCAAGCAAAACGTCCAAAATATCCCTCCGGATCTCAACCCTAGTCTCCAAGAAACCCTAAAAACAATCATGAGAGAATATTATGACTCAACCATCAAAATGTCCAGTGAATCAAAGAAAATTCGAATAAACAAGTACAAGGGGGAAGTATGATTTTTTTGAAAGTGAAAAGGGTACATTTTGATCAAAGGAATTGAGTAACTAAAAGTTTTCCCAAACCAACCATAGAATTAACCTCAAAAGAGTTTTATAAAATTTTATCGGAAAATTTGGAACAGTGCCACGTCAGAATCTGGCCAGAACTTGGCCGGCTACACGCCGGATAATGAACAGTAGTTTTTCCTCATTTTTCGTAAAAACGTGTTTTTGGCTCAAAACTAACACATTTGCAAAGAATTAATGTATAACAAGTATCTTGGTTAAAAATCATATGAGAAAGGTAATTAAATACCTTGAATTCACACTTTAAAACCTTGCGCGTTAAAATTAGGTTTTGTGGCCGAGAAACCCTAGGCCACTCCTTTTGTTTCGGAACGAAAATGAACACGTATTTGAAGTTCGAAACTCGACAATTGGAACCAAACATTATGGTACAAATGGAAACGTACAATTGCAAGTAAAATGGCTCACATAACACTACTCAAGTGAAACTAAGAATGTCTAAGCAAGGAAGTTCAATCGCATTCCAAAATCACCTTTCAAACCTCATTTCCATTCACTCAAGTTCAAGAAAATAAACGGACAGCATTTCCCCTTGTTTTTCCTTACTTTCCATGCTACAACCCAACCACCAAATCATACCATTCAATCACAATTTCATATACAAACCATAAGCTATCAAATACCCTTAAAATGAAACCAATTGAAGCTTTACAACCATCCACAACCAGGCCCTAATATTCCATCATAACTCAGCACACACAACTCCGATTCAGTTGATTCCAAAGCCATATGAAAGCTAAGATACAAGGCTACAATTCTTAAGAAGGCATCAAAAAGCTAATTCATTCATCTTCCCAGCCAAAAGAGCCAATTACAGAGGCTGATTAGTATTCTCGGACAGAAACAGGGCAGCAGGGGTAAAATAGTCATTTCACAGGCTACGGTGCTCCGATTGAGCTGAAAATTTACAGGAATAATCTAAACTCAATTCTCTACAACTTTCATGTTTTGAGCTAAGTCCAATTCGGCCTCCATCATGGCCGAACAACACTGGTCAGATTAGGGCAGAAAATTCCCAATAAATCAGAAAATCTAACCAACTCTCCACTAATCCACAAAATCATCCATTAATCATGTTAGCAAGCCACCATAGGCCACTAATTTGCAACTATTGGAAACAAAAGGATGTTCTTAGCAATCTTACCTTGAAACCTCAAAGAAAGTTGGTAGCTTAGACTTCCTCCTCCCAAAACAACTCCACCAAAACCCTTAGTCTTCCTTAGCAAGCACTTGTATGGTGTAGTTTTCAATTTGGTTGGTTAAAACTCAAGATTTGAGCAAGGATTGAAGCTAGAAATGGAAGAGGTTTTCCTTGTTTTTCTCTCCATGAAATTCGGCCAAGGCAAGGGAAAATGAGAGGAAAATTGGTCAAAAATTTGGTTTGAAGAAAGTTAATCCTCTTGGTCAAAGTCCAACCTCCAATCCAAACATGACACATGGCCTCTTGAAGTTTCTAAGCTTATCTATTCTCCTCCAATAATTCAAGTAGCTAACTAACCTCTAAATATCTTCTAACACCATGTAGAATAATATCACTTAGTATTTCATCACCTATTCGGAAAAAATTATATCGCACTAGCGGGCCCCACATCTAACAAATGCACTTCAAGTTACGTACACTAACTTATACTAGGAAAATGATTTAAAAATTGTACTTACTTGTAAAATGTACAAAACATTTAATATTTTCAAAGGACAGTAGAAAAATATGGGCACAGAAATAAATAATACTTGAAAATGTGAAAATTTTCGGGTTCTCACACTCTCTCCCCTTAAGAAATTTCGTCCTCGAAATTTTTACCTTCCGTTTCCTCATGCGATCCCGGAACTTGTTGCGGTTCTATGGCATATACCTGAGCTGGTGTTGTTGTTCGGTTCCCTCGTTCGCTAGTCGGTTTCGGTTTGGCTCCACTTACTTGTTGAGTACCAGCCTCTCGTGGCTGCTTCCTTGGACAATTACTCAGCTGATGCTCACCACTCCCACAGATCAAACACTTTCGCCCTTTCCTCCAGCAGTCATTCTCAGTGTGGTTTGCCTTTCCGCAAATAGCCACAAGCCAAGCGAGGAATTACGGTTTGGCTTTCGCGAGAAGTCTTCGCAGGTACTATCTGACTTCCTTTTGTAGATCCCTCATATAGTGCTCCAAAGGTCCAGGGTGGATGAGGGAAATGGTTCACTTTTGGCACTTTGGAGGGCGTTGTCTTTTCCCCCAGATTCTTCCGGTATGCCTACTAGGTGCGCCCCTTTTCCGCACTTGAAAAGCTTTTACTTGTGCTTTTGCATCCTCAATTCTTTGTGCTTTCTCAAGAGCTTCCGTAAAGGTGTTAATTTGAACCGCCGCTAAAGCTTCTTGAATTTCCAAATTCAAGCCTTGGATGAACCGCCTTATCCTTCTTCGCTCAGTAACCACTAATTCAGAGGCGAACTTGGATAGTTTAGTGAATTTTGTCTCATATTCGGCCACACTCATGGTTCCTTGACGCAATCCAATAAATTCGTCTTCCCTCCTTTCTTGGACCAGAGGTGGGAGGTACTTCTCGTAAAATTCCCGGTGTAAAGTTTACCCATGTCCAGGCAGTCTGTTCTCTTTCCCATTTGGTCCTAATAACATTCCACCATGCTCTGGCTGGTCCTTCAAATTGAAATACAGCAAAGTTCACTTGTCTTTGCTCCGGTAGCTTAGGGCTGCAAAGATGTTGATCATTACCTCCACCACTGCTCAGCCACATCTGGATCAGGTCCTTCCAAGAAATTTGGGAGGATTAAACTTTTGAAACCTTTCCAAAGCCCTGTCTTCTCCTACCTCTCTTATCTCAGGGTTCTGGGGTTGATTTACTGGCAATTGGCCTTGTTGATCTACCAATCGCGCGAGGATACCAGTCATTTGTTGTATCGCCGTCGCCACTTGATCTCCGGCCTCAAACCCTCGGCCCACGCTCTTGCTCAGTTACTGTTGCCTCTTTCTTTACTGGGTTCTCGAGCTTGCCTAGCCCCACGGCCACGACCAGCTCCACGTCCGCGTCCACGACTACGTCTCCCTTCCATTCCTTTTTCTCTCTCTCTTTTTTTTTTTTTTTCAAAAGGCGTTTTAGTATGCAAATAAAGTAATCGACTAAAATGGCAAGATATAACACACCAAATATGCAAGAAATCGTATCAAGTTAGACAAATTAAGCCAAATTAAAAGTCACAAGTTAAATACACACAGTAGTAACCAAATATATACAGTAGCAGTACAGGGCAAAACAAAGGAAAATCACGACGTGCCATACCACACTCGGCTAAACACTTCCCCATCCGATCTCTCACTTCCCTTACTATCCGAACTATACATCCGTTAACACTTTACACTTACTTTCACCAAACATTAGCCCATCCTACTCCCACGAAAGATCGCAAATCCTTAGTACTACCCGCGTACTCGGGTACAAGAATCCGAGATAATTCACCACTCGAGCTGGCCAGTCCCAAGTGTAAATTATCTACAATC